>PVIU01030921.1:0-15494 GCA_004026605.1 Ondatra zibethicus | reverse complement strand
CTGCGTGTTCAAGTTTAGAGGATTAGTCTGCGTGTTCAAGTTTAGAGGATTAGTCTGCGTGTTCAAGTTTAGAGGATTAGTCTGCGTGTTCAAGTTTAGAGGATTAGTCTGCGTGTTCAAGTTTAGAGGATTAGTCTGCGTGTTCAAGTTTAGAGGATTAGTCTGCGTGTTCAAGTTTAGAGGATTAGTCTGCGTGTTCTATGGCTGCTTCAATCAAGGGACTATTTCCACTCTCAGACACGGAGTATATGCTCAACTGGTCATGGTAGCTTTGTTCTGTTTTTTGTTTTGTTTTATTTTTACTCTTTGTTCTTTTGGGGGCCTGCCACCAGCTCCCAAAGACATATATTGAGTCTTACTCTTACTTATGAATATCCAGTCTTAGCTTGGCTTGTTTCTGGCCAGCTTTTCTTAACTTCAATTATCCGATCTAGCTTTTGCCTCTGGGTTTTTACCTTTCTCTATACCTTTCTTTACTTCTTACACTGTGGCTTGCTGTGTAGCTGGGTGACTGGCCTCTGGAGTCCTCCTCCCCGCCTTTTGTTCCTAGATCTCTCTCTCTCTCCCCAGATTTCTCCTCCTATTTTATCTCTCTGCCTGCCAGCCCCATCTATCCTTTCTCCTGCCTAGCTATTGGCTGTTCAGCTCTTTATTAGACCAATCAGGTGTTTTAGACAAGCAAAGTAATGTAGTTTCATGGAGTTAAACAAACACAACGTAAAAGAATGTAACATATCTTTGCATCATTAAACAAATGTTCCACAGCATAAAAATGTAGCACAACTTCAACTAATATTCCACAACAGACTATAAGTCATTTTTGAATGGCTAGATACTCATGGCCATGAGGAGTCCTTAGGAACATGCTGCTGGGCACAGAAACCAGCAGTGACCCTGCTGGGGTCTTCCTAGGCCTTTTCAAGGCAAACCAGAGAGAGAGGTTTGGGGTATGGCCAGAGTTGCTATGTGAAGCAGCATTCTCAATCAAATCTGAATGCCATAGTGTAATGGTGATCATATCTGTTTCCATGCTGACAGTCCTAAGTTCAATCCCCAATGGAACCATGATGAAAAGTGTTTCTTGGCCAGGTGTGAGGCCAGCCTGGTCTATACAGTGAGTTATAGGCCTTCTAGCCAGGGTTATGTAGTGCCATCTTGTCTCAAAATCAAACTAACTAAGACTGTGCAGAAAGGCATATCCTCAAGGTAAAAATAGAAGACCATTCAAGATCATTAGCCCCAGAAACATGAACTGTAACAAGGGGAATTGGCTTTGCTGTCTTCGGGTGCGGCTCTCATTAGTCAAAGCCGAGTTCTCCAAGCCTGAACGTGAAAACAGCCACTTTTCAGCGCTCCACCTCTTCATTCGCTTTAATTCCTCAAGGAACACTCAAGACCACGGCACGGCTCTCTGCTTCACAAGCGTAAAGTGCTAAAGACATGAACTCAATATAATAACATTATGTGGTGGATCCTGTAAAAGTTGTTACAATGGAAACATGCATACACACACACACAAGAGCAAGAGAGACAGAGAGAGAGACAGAGAGGGAGAGAGAGAAGGAGAGAGACAGACAGAGGAGAGATCTCCAAAGCCTAGACTTAGAGGGCAGGTGAAAAGTAGAGCATTGTGGAAGAGGGAAGTAGCATTGTAGACAGCCGGCAGCACCAGGGGCCTGGTGAATCTGTGGAGTGGGCAGCCGGGGGAACAACGGAGAGGGGGCAAGGACCAGATGACAGAAATCACATCGATTGAGGCATTTAGCTTTCGTCTTGAGGTCAACAGGAGTCCACAGAGGATTGCAAGCCAGAGCTCACGTCGGTTTGCACATCAATGAACCCACTGTGACATACCAAGGAAGAGAGCTGGATAAGAGGCCATCCAAAGAGAGACACTGGCACCCAGAACCAAGCCAGGGCTATAAGGAAGGCGAGAATCAGATAGAGTAAGAGACAAAGGAGGGAGTCTTGACGGGAGTTTGCCTACACGTGGGGCAATGGTGATTGGCTTACACTGAGCAGAATAGAAACATGCTTTTCATAAAGAACACAGAGATCTGAATGCTTCTTAATGATCCTGCTATCTATCTACAGATAGCATTGTCCTTTGATCTTATACCTGTCTAGCTCCAAAATAGTGGTTTTCATACATTCTGCCATTCAGTAAGTATTTCCCAAGCTCTTTCTAGCTGCCAAGCCCTTCACTGGCCACGAGTGCACTAGGGACCTCTGGAGAGGGGTCTTAAACCAAATATGAAATATTAAAACAAACAAACACAACAACAACAAAAAGAACCCTTGATAAGAGGGGCTGGGAAGACGGCTCAGCTGTTAAGAGTTCTTCCTGTTCTTGCAGAAGACCCAAGTTGGTTCCTAGCATCATGCCAGCTGACTCACAACCCCCTGTAATGCCAGCTTTGGGGGATCCAACATCTCCAGCCTCTAAGGACACCAAGGCCCTCAGCAGATCTAGTCCCTGTATTTGCGACCTACTAGCCTCCAGCACCATGAACCAAACTATGGTTTATAAATTCCTAGTCAGTCATCAAATCCGTGACCCAATCCATAAGGACAACAATTTGCAGAAGAAAGAATTTATTTGGGGTCACAGTTTTAGGGATTTTTGTTTATGGTCAAGCTGGCTCCATTGTTGCCGGGCCTTGGTGAGCCAGAGCATCATGGCGGAGAGGATATGATGGAGCCAAGATTCTCACCCCACGGCAGCCAGGAAACATAGAGAGATGGAGAAGGGTCTGGACAAGATCTGCCTTCAAAGGTCCATCTCCATCAACCCTACATCCTCCAGAGAAGCCCCTACCTCCTAAGTTCCCATTATCTCTCAAAATAGTGCCACCTGCTGGGGACCAAGCCTTCAACACATGACCTATGTAGATACTCACATTCAACAATGCCCAGACAGCAGTGTTCTGCTACAGGAGAAAACACAGACATTCCCCTTTGTAGGAAAAGGAATTAATACAAAAAAACACTTTATGGTAACGAGCTCGTAGGTAAAAACATCACACAGATGGGTTGATGTCATGACTCAGTTACTTGTCCGGTGTGTACTTAGGACTAAGAAGAGGATGAGTGGAACGATGGTTGGAAGAAGAGAGAGGCTAAAGACTGCTCGCCAGCCAAGAAGACCTCAATGCCTCCCTCCCCAGCCTCATTCTATCCCAGCAATCACGTGCTTAGCCCTCTAGTCCTACAAGCACCCTCTTCTAAACACGATCACCCAGTCACTCATTTAAACCAGCTGCCAACTGGGAAGGCATCTCCGGGTGTGACTCTCCATGACTAGTTCTGCATCACCTTCTGGGAATGGGAAGGGGTGTCTGTTTTTCTTTTTCCCTTTTCCCTTCTTTCTTCTTCTCTCCTCTTCCCCCTGTTTCTCTTCTCTTTTCTTTTCTCCTTGCTTTGTGTTTTGAGACAGGGTCTTGTTATACATGTCAAGCTAAACTTCCAAGTCCTCTTGCCTTGGCTTCCAAAGATGTGGTTATAGGCATTCACCACCATTCCTAACTAATGGGAGTCTTTTACAGACTCTCCATTCCATTGGGATAGACATTCATAGCAATGCACATTTATCTGCTTGTTCGCTTTTCAGTGCTAAGGATCAAAACTGCTACCACTGAGCCATGCTCCAGCCCCCTATGCTTCTTACAACGTGTACCTTGTTGGTAAAATTTCTTGTCCCACACTAGCTTGGGAGTTCCTGTAAGAGAAAGACTACCTCTGTGTCATTTACCACCACTGTGGCAATACCCAGGCACATGCCCAGGGAGAGAGGGAGCACCTGCTTACCTTGAGCCACGTCCACGAAGTCCCTCTTGGTATGGGAAACAAACTGATTTGCTATCGCCGCCCGGACTTTTTCCATGGACGGAGGGGCTATCCAGGGGAGGGGGCGGGTTGGTTTCCCCTTAGGGAGTGTCCACTGAAAGAATTCCTGTCAATCAATGCAAGCACGGTTTTAGTAAGCATCCAGGAAGGCTCATCTCATGGAGTCAAGAATACCCATGAGTGTTTGTATGTCCATATTCTTTGGAAGCCTTCTAACCAGCGGCCACACTGCAGCTGCCTATACAGAGAGTGTGGCAAGAGGGCCTGGCAGTTACAAACCATAGCACAAGTACTGGCTCGGCTACTTTTCTTGCTGTGACAAATAGCTGACCAAAGCAACTGAAGGAAGGACGGGTTTCTTTAGGTCATGGTTTGAAGGTTATAATTCATTGTGGTGGAGAATGCAAGATGGCGAGATTGAGAGGTGGCTGGTCCTGTTGCATCCTTAGTTGGGACGTATAGGCAGATAAATGTCTGGGCTCAGCTAGTTTCCTCCCCGCCCCTTTTTATTCAGTACAGGACCAGAGCCACCAGGGATGACAACCGCTCATGTTCAGGGTGTATCTCTCCTCAGTTAAATCTCTCTGCAAACTCCAAGGCACACAGGGCAGGATGTCTCTGATGGGATTCTAAATCCTGTCAAGTTAACAATGAAGATTCAACCATCGCAGATAACCTTTGTGTGCTTGCTTTGACCTTTGACGCTGACAACAGAAGAAGACTGTCAGCTTCATGTGTTGAGAGCAGAACGCTTGTATGAACAAAAGGCATGTTAATTCTGGTCCAGGTGACACATCTGTAAGGAGCAGAGATAGTGTCTGGTGTCCCTTTGAGTCTTAGAGGAAGAACCTTCCTCCCTTATAGAGCCACAGTAAGGTAGTGAAGGATTTAAGGAGGGAGGCACTCTCCTCTGCTCACCTCCACAGACAGCCAGTGACTACCCATGCTGAAATCGCCTCCGGGTCTCTCCTCCCACCTTCCTCTCTCACGACTGTGTGTTACAGTTAATCTTCATTGTCAGCTGGGTTGGATTTTACATCATCAAAGAGATGCTGCCTATGTGTCCAGGAGGCATTTCCAGAGAGAGTTATATGTAGGGGTGAGAGCCAGCCCCATCTTGCTGTCGGGATGTTCTGCTAAATGCAGCGAGGAAATTATGGGTTGAACAGTGAAAGCCTAAG
Organism: Ondatra zibethicus; assembly: GCA_004026605.1. Lineage (NCBI taxonomy): Eukaryota > Metazoa > Chordata > Mammalia > Rodentia > Cricetidae > Ondatra > Ondatra zibethicus. Next base: position 10,467 of record PVIU01030921.1, on the reverse strand, counting down.
TCACATAAGTTACCCCTCTTTCCTTAGGCTGTTCCTGCCTGGTGCTTCACCACAGTGACACAAAAGGAACCATGTTTCCCCGCTCTCTCAGAAGACAGTACCGCCAGCCAGAGAGCTCCGCCGTCCCCCGCACCGGGCCCCCGGCACCACAGCCGCACTCATGGCTGATGCGGTAGGAAATGACTGGGGTGGGAGAATTCGAGACTAGAGAACAATTACAAACGTAATGTATGTGTTGAAGATGCCACTGGGCGTACAGGTCCTCTGTCTGGATTTTGTTGATTGCATACTCTATGTGTTATTTAGCGAGTGTCTGTCCCCAGGTCATAGACTGAAGGGAGAGTTCTTAGAACAGACCATCAGCGATGTCTGGGCAAGACAGAAGGAGCCACGTGATATATGTTGTTTCTCTATATGTAATGGTAGCAGCTGTTGGGACTCACTGATTAATAGTGTCCAGAGTCTGGCACTAACGCTCGCTGGTTGAGAGCACAGAGGACAGTTGACACACCAACTCTCACTGTCTGGAAGCACACACGCATCTGACATGCTAGCTCTTGTTGGCTGAGAACACTCAGGAACGCCACGATAACACTCGCTAAAGGTCTTTAATAGGGAATGAGGGAGGTGACTCAGCAATGCTCTTCCAGAGGACCCAGGTTCGATTCCCAGCAATCACATGGAATCTCACAAACGTCTGTAATTCCAGTTTCCAGGGATCTAATGCCTTCTTCTGGGCTCCCTGGGCACCAGATATACCATGGTGCACAGACATACATACAAGCAAATACCTATACACACAAAAAAGTATCTGAAGTCTTTAGTAGTACTTTAAAGAAAGATTTATGACTGTGTATGCATATACATTTTAAGTAAATATAAAATTATTTTGCATTGTTTTTAATTTTTTAAGATTTATTAAGGCTATGTAGAGTGGCATACATCTTTAATCCCAGCATTCAGGAGACAGAGGCTGACTTCGAGGCCAGCCTGGTCTATATAGCAAGTTCCAGGACAACCAGGGCTACACAGAGAAAATCTGCTTGGAAAAAAATATTTACTTACTTCTATTTTCTGTGTATGAGTGTCTGTATGTATGTATATATGTACATGCCTGGTGCTTCAGAGACCAGAAGAGAGCGTCAGGTCTCCTGGAACTAGAATCATGAATTATGGCTGTGAGCTGTCATGTGGGTTCTGGGAACTGAGTCTGGACCCTCTGCAAGAGCATCAAGTGCTCTTAATGGCTGAGTCAATGGAAGCCGAGAGAAGACAAATCAAATGTGGCATGATGCATGCTCTTCTGAGCCTCAAGTCTACATCTCTGGCTCATCAACCTGCTGGACATCCCTCTGACCAGCGTGTCTTTCCATCTCCTGTTCTTTAACCACCGCATGAGTCCATCCAGCCCAGTCTGCTGCATCAGCGTTACATGGACAAGTCAGAAATGTGAATGAGGTCTTCCTCTCTTCCCTCTTAGTCATCAGCATCATCCATTCTTCCTCATGTCATCTACTGGACACCCCCGGGTGGCTCCAACCCAGGCAACCATCCAGGTAATGAAACCCTTTACAACAGAGCCTTTTGTGATGGGAGAATGGGTGGTGCCAAGAAGGAAACACAGTCGGAGGATCAGTGACCTCTGTCTAGTGGGGAAGCAAGGGGTAGATCTTTGGACTGAGCCAAGAAGAAATGGAAGGGAGGCTTCCTTTGGGCAAAAGAGGAAATTCTAAAGAGAAGCAACAGTGATAAAGGGCAGGAAGGATTGAGTGTCCAGAACATAACCTTAATCACAAGCACTCCCGTGCATACCTGTTCATACAGTGCTATGCCACAATAACCAAAAGGTGGAACCAATCCAAAGATAGATCACTGGATAGAAGATGGAAAAACTGCGGCACACACACACCAACTGTGGATAGTCTTGATGCTGTTCACACACGGGGAGCCCCAAAAAGAGATACTAAGTTGAAGAAACCAGAAACGAAAATCACGCTACATGATCGCTCATAAAAATTATCCAGGAATAGGTAACTCATAGGGCTCAGAGTGGATGGGAGAGGGGCTGGGGAGATGGCTCAGTAGTTAGAGGCACTTGCTGCGGCTTAATTCCCTACCCATACACGAAGGCTCACAATCATCTGTAACTCCACTTTCCAGAGCATGCGGTGTCCTCTTCTGACCTCTGCAGGTACCAGGTGTGCATGTGGTACACATACATGAAGGCAAAACACACACACATAAAATGATAAGTCTCTTTTGGAGCATATTGGAGGGTGCCAGGGTAAGGGAATAGGGAATGAAAGTGGTTGTTTAATGGGCATGGAGTTTCCTTATGGGATGAAGAAGATGCTTTATAAGATAGCGATGGTAGGCACGCAGCGAGATGAATGTACTAACTGCCCCTGAATCATTCCCATTGTAGTGGCTAATTGTATGTTTATGTGAAGAGCATTTCAGTTTTTAAGATCTCTGAACTCTAGGGACTAGAAATAGGGGGGAACATGAGACTGTAAAGGCAACCCAAAGAGAAGCATGGCTCTCACCACTGCAGACAGATGGACAGTCTTTGCAAGGCTCTTACAGGTTCAGGACAGTGTTAAATCCAACAGATGAGTAGTTGGTGTCTTACTTGACCGAGATGCGCTTTATGGGTCCTTACCCCTCTTGAAGTCCCATTTTTTATCATATTTTCTTTTGCATATGTTTTCCAAGAATACTCGTCATTGTAATGTGTCTGATTCAGAATAGGATCACTAAGTGAGTAGGTGTATCCCAATCTTCTGGTGCTCTTTGGACTATAAAAACAAGAAGTAGAGATTAGAGTAAGGGACTGTCTTGGTGTCCTTTTTTGTTATGGTGACAAAAACCCGGGGGAGAAAGAATCTCTTCTGCCCCACAGTCTGAGAGCACAGTCCACCATGGCGGGGCAGTCAAGGTGGCAGGGGCTGGAAGCGGCCAGCCACGTAGCAATGGTGCCACCCACAGTGGGTGAACCTTCCCACCTCAGTCAATGCAACCATCATCATCATCATCCCCAAAACTGTTTCCCAGGTGATGCTAGGTTTTATCAAGATGACAACATTAACCATCAAAGAGACGAAATACCACATCCCACAATGACACTCATATCAAATTATTGTATGCATTTTACAATTTTTAAAAAGATTTGCTGGCTTAAGACTTGCCAGATATTATTTAATATTCAGATTCCCTTAATAAAATCAATTCTCTAAGTTAGGCTGATACTTAACAAAAAAAGAGAGTGACATAAAGGAAATGAAGAATAAGTCTAAAATCTATCTTAGTGTTTTAAAAGAGTTCCAGGTTCTTGTGTACAAAGTTTATCTCCATGCATCTGGATAACTGGTGAAGAGAAGCATCTCTCTAGAGAAATATTCTTACAGGCTAAAGGGAAAGATGTAGGAATTGGGGTGTTGCTATCTTTTAAACATTTCTGTTAATTTATGTGCATGGGTGTTTGCCTGTACGGCATACATGGCACCTAAGGAGATCAGCAGAGGTCATCGATGCCCTAGAACTGGAGTGACAGATGGTTGTGAGGCCATATGTGGGTGCTGGGCACTGAACACAGGTGCCCTGGAAGAGCAGCCAGCGCTATAAGCACTGAGCTATCTCTCCAGGCTGGATAGTCTTCTTCCATGTGCAAGTAGCGAAACGCATGCTGCCAGCATTGTGACTCAGCTCAAAAAGAGGATACCAAATATCACCATCAGCTGTTACCACCCATGGCACCATCTCCAGGTATCACCCCGCCCCCAGTGATATTATCATGAGATATTACCGCCAGATACTGTGTGCTCCTGGACATTTTATACCACCACCCATAAAGTATTTTTTTTTTGCTAGAATGCAAAATAAGAGTCAACTGAAACCTTTAGATTATGGAATTACAGGAATTACATGAAAGGGAGAGAAAGGCAGTCTTTGGAAGAATCCTGGTCAGAGAGTTTTCAAGGAAGTCCATGCTTGGCCAGGGCTCATCCTCTGTGGCAGGTGTTTCTATAGAGTAAAGGATGGCGCTGGGGCCTGGGTACCACAGGCAGAGCCGGATGCTGCAGATTCCCAAGCCAGAGGCAGCCTGGTTGAACGACATCTGGATCCCTGTGTTCTAACGGCTATAAAATGTTCATCAGTCTTGAGGGGGAGGAGAGCTTCTGCAAAGACAGCACAGCATACAGGGTACTTTAAATGGCTCTCCCCCTCACATATTTAAAGATAAGCAGATTTGTTTTTCAACTGTACCAAAAAATCCCTGGGAAATGTCATTAGCTGGAGAGGAAGACGAGACTGAACGCAGGAAGCCGCACAAGCTGCTGCTGACGACTTTAAATAGAACTAGACTTTTCTGGGCCATGGTACTTTTCAAGATTGCCGCACAAAACTGGTTCCTAAGAATCTCGTGCTATTTGATATCTTTCAGGGTGTGTGCTCATCGCTCAGCAAGGTATTTTCGTCTTATTTTTAATCTAATCACAGTTTGAAACATTTACTGTACTGTAGTCAATTCTTTCGTGTTATAAATCAGTGAAGTTGTTTCTGATACAGAGAGAGACAGACAGGTGGACAGACAGGCCGCCTGGCCCTCAAACCAGCCATCTTCCTCAGTCTCCTGAGTGCTGGGATTCCAGGCATGGGCCACTTTGCCTGGCTAACTCTGACTTTGTTATTCTCAGAGGTTTAGCATGGTGTTCTATACACCAACGTACTTAACTAGGGACTGTCACCTATTTGTTTGTTTTGAGACAGGGTCCCATTGTGTAGCCCTGGAAAGCCTGGAACTCGCACTGTAGACCAGGCTGGCCTTGAACTCACAGAGATTAAAAGGTGTGTGACACCACACCCAGCCCACGTTGTTTTCTTCAATACTCCTCAGTTTACGGAAAACATACATGGCTTGGGTCTTTCTTTTGGATACTTAACTATAGCTAATCATGCAAAACTTATATTGTTTTATACTTTTCTTGTGTACTTTTAATAATCTTTTCTAAAGAAATTTATTCCATAATTTATTCTTCAATATTACACTTAATATTCCTTAAAATACATATTAGCATTTATGTGAATAGTAAGTGTAGGTAGATTTCATCTTGACAGGAAATAATATAGTTTTGTATCTTTGGCAATAAAAACTGATTTTACCAAGTACACAAAGGTGGCATAAACCGTACAAGCTAAAATTTTGGTTCCAAGATTTAGTCAAAAATGTATTTAAAGTCTGAGATAGTTGGAAGCCTCTCTTTAAAAAATCCTACCAAGGGCTGGGGAGATAGCTAGAGCCCTGGCTGCTCTTGCAGAGGACCTGGGTTCGGTTCCCCGCACCCGCATGACACTGACATCCACCCCTAACTCCAGTTCGGGGGCTCCAGAGCCCTCTCTGGCCTCCTCAAGCATCAGGCGTGCACATGGGGCACAGACATAAACGCAGGCAAAACATCCATACACATAAAATAAAAATGAATTAAAAAAATTTGAATCTACCCAAACACATTTGTCAAAATTCCTACTTCTGTTTTCCAAGTCTGTCTTGCGTTAGATGTCATTTTTAAAGTTACATCAGAGTAGAAGAATAGGCATAATTCAGTCGTTCTTTGATTCGGTGGGACTGTTTGCTTCCCAGACTTTGACAACAGGGCTAACTCAGTGAATGGATGACGGGCCATGTCATTTGCTGTCAATAAAATGGGAGGGGTTCCCCACCAAGCCATCAACAGATCAGTTATTAACAGTCTCCTTGGAACTTCTGGCATCTAGATGACACTCTGTCACTGGATCTCTCTCTCTCTCTCTCTCTCTCTCTCTCTCTCTCTCTCTCTCTTTCTCTCTCTCTCTCCCCCTCTCTCACAATCTGCTCATTTATAGATGGACCATTTTCCTGGGCTCTAGCGTCTGTACATTGGAAAAAAACCAAAAGTGGAAAGAGGAGGATGCCAGGTGCCCTATCACCCTAAAAACGACACAGGAGGCTGGATGCATAAGCTCATTTATCTCATTAGCATACAGTCCTCTAAAAGTACTTTTAATTTATTAATTATTAACTTCATATATAATATATAAATTGTATTATAAATAATATATTTATTATAAGCTTCATATATATTGCTTTGAGCAATTATATGCTTAAAATAACTGTGGTAACTCAAATCTTTAGGTCATAGATAGTATTTAAAACTTATTTCCAATTAATATACTCAGTTGCAAAGAAGTATAATGGGGCGATCAATAAATTGCTTCCACAACCTAAATGTCCTTCCACTGGAGAATGGATAGAAGAAAATGTGGTATATATACACTATGGACTACTATTCAGCGTGTAAAGAAAAATGAAATCATGAACTTTGCAGGTAAATGGGTGGAACTAGAAAAGATCATATTGGGTGAGGTAACTCCAACCCCAAAAGACAAATATTGCCTGTTTCTCTCTCTCTTTCCATGGTTCCTAACTCCAAATCTTCATATACAAGTATATGTCTCACTTCTCCTCAGAGAAAACATTTGCAATGGACAGAGACCATTACATAAAACTATAACCTATCAAAATGCAAGGAGCAAGTAGCTGCGTGGTGCCCCGCTCCAGCTGACGCATCTTCACCAGAACCCCTGCACCTAAGGCTCAGGGGTAACTGTGGAAGAGGGAATGGAACGATTGGAAGAGCCAGAGGAACTGTACGTTCGCTGTGAGTCTGCATCTCCTAAAAACGTCAGCGAAGCTACAGTCGTGAAGTCTCGCCAACGCGGCTGCCTAAACAAGACGGGAACAAGGATGACACCAATAGATTTGCCAACGTGGGAGAGAAATCCGACAGGGCCTCAACCTTAGACAAAGGAGTACAGACAGCTGCGGGACTCTGAGAACGGGAGAAATAGTCTTCTCCAGGGACGCACACACCAGTTGGTTATCCAAAGTCAAATGGTCAACCATGAAATCATGTGCATACAAGCAATGTTATATGGACTAAGCAGGTTGTAGTTATATATTTAGAAATCATATATATATGAAACAGTAATTAAATAAATAGGGGCCATGAATTTGAGAGAGATCAAAGGGCGGTTACATGGAAAGGGTTGTGGGGAGGAAAGGAAGAAGTGAAATAATAAGAGGGAAATAAACATGTCACAACAGGAGGAGCATTTGTGGACAAGTAGAGCACTTAAGAAGGAAAAAGACAACGCTTGAGAGGTAAAGGAAGGGGGGTGGATTTGAGACTACCCTGAGCTATTTAGATAGCGCCAGTTAATATTAGTGTTCTAAGGCATTTGAAGTACCCACTGAGGATGGTTAAAAGCTTATTTTGAAGTATCAATGTTTAGATTGGACTGGAAGTATCATTCTTTGCAGCTATGAAAACTTTAAAAGTATGTGAATTTGAAAAATCACTGAATGCCTCTGGTTTTGGCTTTCATCCCAAACGCTCCCTCTTTAGACAACCGTCAGAGTCCGTGGACCTGGCATACCCTCAGGAGAGGACAGTGACAACTTCCCCAGCTCAGTGGGACATCCAGCAACTCAGACCTTAGGAGTCCTGCAGCCGTGCGCTGCTGTGCGTCTACCAATCATTTTGTTCGCCTATAAATGAAAATGACTAACGTCTTTGAACTAATTGCTCCGTGAGTGGCTTAAGAACTCCCTCCATCGCTGGACAAGGATCAGTGTACCCTTTGTACAGACAGGTAAACCGAGGCATAGGTGGTGTGATGCCTTCCTGGGTGGCAGAGATAAGAAGTGCAAGCCAGAAGTTTGCTCATAATCCACCTGACTTCCCAGGACCCACTCTAAAGGGCAGATTCTCGCTCATGGAATCGGTTCCCAGAGTGAGCACAGGCAATGGAGACCCATCGAGGGGTCATGCAGTGAAAGACAGGACTGCCGCCCCCCCCCCCCGCTCATTCACTGTGGTGTTTTAAATGAGGAATGTCTTCCGTAAGCAGCTCGGATATTTCAGCACTCGGTGGCACTGTTTGGGCAGGTTATGGAACCCTTAGGTGGTGCACGCTTGCTGGAGGAAGTGCATATCTGTGGGTAGGGGGGCTCATCGCTTAGCCCACTTGCAGGCTGCTCTCTATCTGCTTCGCAGTGAAGACGTACTCTCAGCTTCCTGCTCCCGCTGCCTGCTGTCACCTCCTTAACATTCTGGAACCACAAGGATAACTAAGCTCTTACTTCTATCATGGCAACAGAAAAGTAACACACACACACATGCACATGCACACATGTATGCATGCACACACACACACACACACACACACACCACTGAGCTCAGAAGTGGTCAAAAAACCCACATCCCTCAGCTCACATGCATCTAGAGAAGCTTTGCAAGCTAACACTGCAGTAACTGGGAGAGTGGAGGCAGAGGTCAGCTGTATGAGCTTCCAGGACAGCACAGGTGACAGTGGTGACAAATGTCTTTCCATGCACTCAGCAGCCACCACACTGCCTGCCTGTTGTAGTCTATGGGAGGTGCTCAACTCATTTCTAATGTCTATCAGCACAGGTCTACAGAGACCCACAGTGTTCAGTGACACTGGGAAGAACATGTGGGGGATTCTTCTGACTTCCTTAGAGAAAGTCTAGCTGAATTTTGAAAGGTGGGGTCTCAAGCTATGCAGATGACCGCAGAGCGGATGGTAGGCCCTATTCTACCCGTGTCTCCAGTTGCTATTTCTACTCGTTTTGGATTTTGATTAATAAAAGACAAAGTCAAACTGCAAAGGGCCTGTCGATGTGACACAAGCGGACACCTACCGTATTAAATCGGCCACCGCCCCCGCTTTAGGTGTGAATGCTGTCTTCATGGTGGTAGCATAGGAATCCCAGTTGGTGTCACCTGCTAAAAGGACACCAGGGTGATTTGAAATGTGGCAAAGCAGAATATCCCAACCAGATGTTGTTTCCATAACTAAAATAAGACCACAAAAAATCTGTACAGTAATTTCATCTTAGGGTCCAGTGAACCGTAAGGGTCAATTGATGGTCTCAGTAGGAAGGGAACGTGGACTTATTTATCAGGTTTATGCCGACTTTATAACAGGCTAGTTGCTTCTGCTGAGCACTTGTATGTGCTATTTCTCAATTTAGCTGTGTGTGAATGCACACACGTGTGAACGTATGTCACATGAGCTAGTGGCTGAAGAGGCCAGAAGAGGGCCAGATGATTCTGAACAACCCAATGAGGAACCAAACTTGGGTCCTCTGACAGCAAGAGCTGTCAGTGCTCTTAACCACTGAGCCGGCCCTCCAGAGCCCCCACCCACCCACCCACACGCTCTCTTAACAACTCTAAGGTGTTTGTTTGACAGTGTGAAGAAAGTTGACACGAGTTCTGCCTTCAAGGGGCCCCTGTTACATTTTAGTGACCAGCTTGCGCATGTTATGAAAATACGTGCAACACACTGGCATCTCCCCTTGCCTCTTCATCTCATGTCCACTGCCACCCTCCTTCCCAGTTTTCTTTCCTGCCAGCCCATGTTAGCAGCCCCTACCTATTGGGTTCCACTGTATGAGGCCGAATAAAAAGAAAATTAAGAGGAAACAGGGACTTTTGCCTGCAGAGAACAGGCATGTTTTACCAAAGAGACTTCAAACAAGGATGTTAAAGACAACAAATATTTAGGGCCAGAAGTTTACCGTATGAGATCTCCTCACTCATCCCTAAATCTATACACACAAAACCACCTTAAACAACACAAAAAACTACCTTAAAATTTCAATTCCACCAGAAATTCTTGATGTAAGAAATAAGCTTGCGTATATATCTTTACTTAATTTTTAGATTTTATTTAAATTTTAGGCTTTGCTTAATCATTTAACTATATTGTAAATTACACCCTTGAAATACCGTAACTTATGGGATCATGTGTATGAGCTCACTGTAGACAGTGAAGCCAGGGGCTCCCTGGGGAAGCCCATACCCACACTTGGATACGTCTCATTCATTCTCTAAGTGCCTCTCTTTCTCTTAACACTGATGCTTAAGGTCCATGTTAGAAGTGTCTTTAATAAATTCCGGCTCTTCATCATATGCTTGCTCATTGAAATGCTTTCTGCAGTGGAGCTCCTAGGACCTGCCTTTCAGGTAACTCCTTGGATGCTGAAGGCAGCCCCACGGAACTGTGTCTCTGCCTCCCCTGGCATGCACACATGGACATGTGATCATAGGCTGAAATATATGCATACGTGTAAACATAGACATAATGGGTGTGGTGGTTTGAGTCAGAATGCCCTCATAGACATATATTTGAATGCTTAGTCGCCAGTTGGTAGTGTTTGAGAAGGATTAGAAGGTGTGGCCTTGTTGGAGGAGGTATGTCAACTGTGGGCACACTTTGAGGTTTTATTTATTTTTTTTTTTTTTTTGTTGCTTTACTTTAACTTTTTTTTTTTGGTTTTTATTTTTTTATTTTTTTTTCCATACATTGTTTTGTTTTATTTTTTCCATTCAAGAACAT
>PVIU01030920.1:0-15496 GCA_004026605.1 Ondatra zibethicus | reverse complement strand
TAAAGGTGAGATGATCCTTCAGGGTTCCTGCTTCATGAAAGAGTCTACGAGACATTCTGCAGGACACAGAAGAAAGTGACTGAACTGTCTTTGAATTTTCCTGCTTCATGGAAAAGTCTGCTGGATACTATGGGCCTGTAGGCTGAAGATGGATGCCCCAACGGTACAAAGGAACTTTGGGTGACTGTACAGGTAGTGAAATGTCTCTGTCATTTTTAGAGTTTAGAAGTTGCTTATTACTTGTTTACTTAAGTAATATTATATCCTTCTGGAGTCTTTGATGGAGTTGAAGAATGAAGTTATAGTGATGGTTTTCCATTGTTATGATAAAAGATAAAAAGATCTAAATATGGTAACTGTAATTCTTACTTGATAAGTTTTGTTATATGTAATGTTACTATGTCAAAGTTAAAGCCTTCTTTTTTGTTTAAACAGAAAAAGGGGAAATGGTGTAGGAGGGTCTTCTGTTTGTATATTGCCCTCATTGGTTAAATAAAGAAAACTGCCTTGGCCTTTTGGTAGGATAACCCTTAGGTGGGCGGAGTAGATAGAAGGGAATGCTGTGAGAGAGAAGGCAGTGGGGCAGACGCCATGCTTCTCCAGCACAAGATGGACACGGGTTAGACTCATGCCGGTAAGCCACCACTCAAGTGGTGATACACATTAATGGAGATGGGCTAAAATAATATGTGAGAGTTAGCCAATAAGGGGCTAGAGCTAATGGGCTAGGAAGTATTTAAATGAATACAGTTTCTGTGTAATTATTTCGGGTATACACTGGGAGCCAGATGGCACAAGGGGCCTGGCGCCGGGAACGCAGCCCGAGCCCCTCATTGCTACAGGGAAGGGCTCATGAGGCCCACACCCACCCCAGAAGATACAGGTGATTGACAGCTGCTAGCAAGCACCGACTAAGCCATCTCCCTAATAATTATTTTTTTTAATGAAATTCTCCTATTCAACAATAGACAATCTCCTTTTTAGTGGTTGTGTATGTTTAATTATTTCTAATCATTGAATGTTTTAAGAGCATGCTTCCAAGATGTGTGTATGCATATAGTTTCAATTTAATCAGGAAGTGAGGAGCATCGTACATGGGATTCATGCAGAAGTGAAAGAAAGCAATGAATCAGGCCTCGTGTTTTCATAGGATGGGAAAAACAATTAGAAAAAAGGAGTATTTTGTGTTCACACAGATGAGTCAATTGCCATAGAGAAGTTTCTATTGCAAATATTCTTGATCTTGTCATATCTGTGGAGAAGAAAAAGAAAAAGGTTTAAAGTAGGAGAGCTCTTCTTAGCAGCATAGTGTTCTTAACTTTTTAAATGAAGGAAGACCTGAGTCAGATTGGACTAGTCACCATTCCCCGGTGGATGAAACCTCACCCCTTCTGGTTCAACTGGTTTATAGACAGTTAAAAGTTGCTGTGTGGTTAGGGAGACTCACTCACAAGGCCCTGCCCCTTCCTGAGAAGCTAAAGGCAGTTAATGGTTGTTGGGGAGAGGGGTTGTTTTCAGTGATGTAGGTGTTGATGACGTGTCCAAGCTCCTATAAATAAGTCTATACACACACTTATGCAAGCAATCCTAATTAATCTTATTGGGTCATCAGAAACTCTCTCTATATATATTACATAATGTATAATATAATAAAAGCTTTATATAGACTTCATTTATATCTACACATTTTATATATAATAATACATATGAAATTAGAATGTAGACTCATCAGTTGGAATGAGGAAGGTGACAATGAGAATGAGAGGGAGATAAAGGGGGAATATGCTCAAAATATATGATATACATGTATGAAAAAATGTCATCATGAAACTCCTTGCTACATATAAATACTATATGCTATTAAATAGTTTTAGAATTGATTCCTTTGATGAGCAATGTAATAGAGGAAAGTTCATGCCAAAGTCACTTTATGGGATTCCATCTGTGTACAGTCAGGTGTGGATGTAATTTTGAAGAACTTCACGGGAAATTATATTAATTTTGTAAAACTCTGCATAATCTCTAGGTAGGTGGAAGAACTGTCTCTGAGGTCATAAGGGCAGGAGAGCTACCCCTGGCTGCTACCAGCTGCAACACTCAGGAGAGCAGGCTCTGCACCTCACCTGGGCATCAAAAGAGAGCCAGTTCTCTTGGCAGAGGTGTGCGTGAGCCAGCCCTGAAGTTGTAAGCATGGGAGAGCTGTCCCTATTAGTTATCTGTCATGTGTCAGCATGGGTGGGAGAAAGATGTCCTGAAGGCGTAGGTGTGGGAGATAGGACTCTGAGGACATGAAAGTAGAAATTGCTCCACTCCTTGCTCATCGCCTCAAAGAGTCACCTCACAAAACAATGTAGGAGAGCTCACCCTGGATGGGAGGATAAGGGAGAGTTGGCAGGCTGACCAACTCTACAGCTGTCCAGGCTCAAAGTCAGGGCTATGTGTTGGTCCACCCCGACATCTACCCCATTTGTGATCTGCTGGAGCACGTGAAGAGAACAATTCTGCAGATCCAAACTTGTAGAAATTCCACAACACAGGGCAACAGTAGGATAAACAAGAGGAGTCTCACTGAGGGCCCAGCACCGATAGTGTAGCAGAAACAGAGGCCTGAAACCAAACCAATATCTCTCTGCAATGAACATTTGCAAGTAAAGATATATGGACAAAAGAGTTTACTGCGTGACTCACTATGTCACACTACAGCTTCCATGACCAGATTTTTTTCTCCTTTTTTCTTAAATTTAATTGGTGGCGGGGTGCAGTGCTGCAAGGGCAGAGGGTAGATATACAGGGATGGGAAATGAATGGGGGATCTAAATGCATGATGTGAATGAAAGACACAAAGAATAAATAAAAAGAAAGATAAAAAACTCTGCATAAATCCTGAAATTTTATATTTCCAAGGTAAATACTGAGGATTATACCACAAAGAAAACTGCATAAAAATGGGCAGCACATAAAACTGCAAAATATTTGGCTATTCAAAATTTACCATTAAAATTCAGTGTTTCATAGTTCATGGATTTCTTTGTCTCCAAAGCTAAAAATTTAACTGAGGGAGTAAAGCAAGTAGACAAGGTTAGTATGACAGCTGATAGGCTCAGTGCATGAGAGCCATCCCTCTTTCTCAAGATGTTTCCAGTCTCAATTCCATGCTAACTGTGTGGGATCTTGTGTCATCTTATGTACAACAACAGTACTGCACCCACATCACTGACACCCACCAGTACATCTACCCACACATATACACATCGGTATTTATATTAGGATAACAAAACTAAAAACATTGATTTTTCATAAAAGTGGAAAATATGTTATGTTTCTACTCACCCAAGGTATGCATGTCTTTATTTAGGACAAATATCTATAAAACAAGAATGCATGCTGTTTAGACTTTTTCAGTATTTGTAAGGATTATAACTTTAAAAACATTTGTGAATATTAAATTTGAATCAAATATAATGTTTTAAAATTTTTAATTTTATTATTTTTTAGTTTTAAGTATCAGGGGATACCTAATGTCCCCTCTATGACCACTTCTTTACCTTTATCAAACATGTATCTGATGTTTTCTTTTGGAAAGCGCGTCTCATCACATAGCTCTGAAAATTTCTGCTGCTCTTCTTCACTCAAACTATCTCCTTTTCCTTCATCATGTGGAAAAAAGAAGAGAAACATATGGAACTTCTTCCGAGTGGAATGCATCCCCTGTGCTGTACTACTATGTGTCCCACTTTGTCCATCCTCTCAACTCCCAGCTCTGTCTTTCATGGTGACTTGACAAGTACTCAAATTTTATTTCATGAGTCACAATGGTGAGTATCCAAGGAACTTTGCATCATGCACTGTTTATTCCACGCAGTGGCTCAGTATATATATATTCAATACCTATTTTCTAATTTGATGGGGTTTCTTATTCTGTTGGATCACCAGCTTGTAGATGTTCAATTTAATGAAACCCTTCTAATGGCAGCCCCTGGTGGATATAAATCTTTATTTTTAATAAAAATATCTTTCCGCACCCTTGATTTGGTGAAGGGAATAAACCACCTATGTGGCTATATCTATGAATCATTGAATTTTATGGAAATAATGTATGCATATGTTTCTCTTTTCAATTAAAAACAGACATGGCGTTGCTATGTTCTGTATTGTAGAAAAAGACCCACGAGGATCTGAAAGATTGCCCAGTAGGAACACTGGCTGCTCTTCAAAGGACCTGGGCTTGGTACCCAGAACCAACATGGTGGCTCACAACTATCTGTTCTGATGCCCTTTTCTGGCCTGTATGGGCACCAGGCGCACACATGGTATACAGTCATATATGCAGACACAATAAAATAATAATGACAATATCAATAATAATTAAAAGAGTCATGATACTTACCAACCAAAAATAACACAGTATTTAAATTTTCATCAGTGTCAAAATAGTAATTAAAAATGATCATGATCGTACTTGATATATACAGAATCCTGAAGCGATGTGTACCTGCATCTGTGGTGCGAAAAGGTTGGTGTCAGAATACAAACATTTTAACAATATTTCATTTAATTTGACCAGGTTCAATTCAAGGACCACACAATTATTCCACCTTCCTTATCAGTGCCACTGATTCATTAACAATCTCCTCAGCATGTTAGAATCAGCTAGTCAGTCTCATTTAAGTTAAAATAGATATTTTTTTCAGGCTGAGATGAGAGTAATATATTGTACATTTTCTTCACAAATTAAATCACTTAAGCACCTAGCCACTTCATTCTATAAGACTGATGATTGCAAGTTATTGTCAACCATTGCAAAATTATTACAAATGAAAACTATACACTTTGTTCTCATTGGCATTGAAGTTTAAATTAAGTATACTTTGGTATGAATATTTTAATCTTAATCTGTTATTATCATCAATGCCATTCTTATCTTTTGTATTTCAGCTAATTAGAATACACTCATTATATTTTTATTAAATGTCTTTTTGTTTTAGTGATTAAGTTTTTAAAAATTTTTATTTAAAAGTTCTTTTTTTCATTTTACATACCAACCACAGTTCCCCATCTCTTCCCTCCTCTTGCTCCCCTACATCTTCCCCCCACCCCAATCCACTTCTCAGGGATAAGGCCTAGCATGGGGAGTCAACAAAGTCTGTCACATCACTTGAGGCAGGACCAAGGCTTCCCCCACTCGTATTGAGGCTGAGCAACGTATGTTTTTTTACAGCTAGAATATACTCATTAAAGTCTGTTATTACATGTCTTTTTAAACACTTGAATATTTTATCCTTTTTAAAGATTGATTTTATTTTCATTTATGTGTACATGTGTACCTGTGTTTTTGTGCATCTGACCAGGGTTCTCTCAACGTCCAGAAAAATAGCCTGAGTTACAGATGGTTGTGTACCACCAAATGTGGGTGCTGGGATCAGAGTCAGGAGCTTTTGGAAGAGCAGCAAGCTCCCTTAACTACTGACCATCACTCTTGACAAACTTGATTATTTTCTGAATAGTCAGAATAATATTTATAATGTAAATGATATTTAAAGTATTCTATATAAAAGATATTCTCAGCTGTTTTACATGTGAACATCTCGCGTTGAAATCTTAGGGGTTTTTTACAATTTAACGTGATATGTGTGATGAGATCATGTGACTTCTTCAAAGGCCTAGGGGCAGGTGTAAGGCCTAGTGGGAAACTGGAAGAAGAGTTTCTTTCAGGCTCTGGTTGTGGGATGATGGCAGCACCAAGGAATTAAAATTTTCCAGAAAGGTCACATACTCACAAGTAAAAGTAAAATTCCGTGAGTACAGTTTTTGTGCTTTGATTTCAAACTTTTCACATTCTTCATCCACCCTAAAAGACAAAGGGACAAATGTCATGTATTGTGGTCCTGTGTGGTCTGAATAATGCAATGGTAGGCATCTTCACTTTAAGATCATGGGACACTGGCACAATGTTGCCGTAGAAACCATGAAGATTGAATCGGTCGCTGAGGATGTGTCATCTTCAACTGTTTCAGGCAAAGACACTGAATTCATCACTGTGTGTTTTTGCTGTTTTTGGTTTGTATGTCTGTGTGTGTTTCTTGTTTTTTTGAAACAGGATTTCTCTGTGTAGATCTGGCTGTCCTGGAACTCATTTTGTAGACCAGGCTGGCCTCGAAGTCACACATTCGTCTGTCTCTGCCTCTGCCTCCCAAGTGCTGGGATTAAAGCCATATGCCTCCACTGCCTGGCTGAATTCATCATTGTTTAATGCATACTTTGATTTATGTTAATTCAACTTGCATTCACTCAGCAAGAAAATTTATATAGACATCAATGCTTATAGGCATAGATGGACATTCAATGTCCATGATGGAGGATGTACAAACAGATAATTGTATTCACATATCAGATACAGATCCATCACTCAAAATCATCACTGATATCTGAAACCTACAATTCATGAGTGTCTTTGCTGTTGTTGGGTTATAATGGTATATTTTAAGTTATTTTTCTATTCAGATTTTTAGTATTTCTATCTTATATACTGAACACCTTGAAAGAAGCAAGGAATGGACTATTAAAGTCTCCATCTAGATTCCAAATATATTTGTAAAATGGGACACTTACTCACTTTATGTGTATTATTCAATGACTAATATTTCCAGGAAATTATTCTTGGTGCACAGTCTCTAACTTTCTGTTATGTGAGAACAAGTGATTGTACAGAAAATGAATAATATCACTGTTTCCCCTTCATACTAAATTCATCCTACTTTCTCTGTTGATAAACATGAAAATACATTTACTATATGTCAAAATTTCCAGCATTAACTTTCATTTACCCTTACAATTATATTATTTAAACTAATCTAAATCCATGTTGCACATTACAGCCAAAATTTCTTGAAGTCACAATGAGTTTAATGTAATTTTATTTTTCTTTACCCTAGTCCTACTTTTATTCTGATATATGATTTAATTTTGCTTATTTTTTATATCTCACTTTAACATTTTTCATAATCCCATACATGTATACAATAAAATATGATCTTCCCTAACTCCTCTCATTTTAGCCCTCCACTTCTTTTCTATGACTTGAACTTACCCCTACCTAAGTTCATATATTTCCAGTCACTGCTGTACGTATGAAAATTCCATACATGCAGGAGTGTACTTGGATCCTTTCTCTGTCCAGTATAGTCCTTGCAAGTCCCTTCCCCACATTCTCCTCCCAGCTGTTCTTTCTTTCTTATTGTTTTTGCTCTTTGCTCTTTCTTTTTTTAAATAAACTGATAACTCCAGTTGCTGTTGAACATATGAATGTAGGACCCACCAATAACTACATTCTTAAAGAAATATGACTATTCCTCCCCCAGGAGCCATCAACTGTCAATCACTCCAGCTAGGAGTAGGCCCTTGTGAGATTCTTCTCCACAACATCTGAAATGGTGACTCTTTTGGTCATGTGCTGCTTTAATGATGCAAATGCTAGTTTTCTTTCTGAAATACTTTCCACTTCCGTGACTGCAATTCATCATTAATTATATTGGAAACGAATTTCTAGACCCTTGATGTACCCAAAACCTATCTTTTAGTTTTATTGAAAGTAGATTTTTTTTCACACATTCTGTTCTGATTAGTACCAATTGCTGCAACTCCTCCCAGATCCCCTCAACCTCCCTACCAACCAAATCCACACCACTTCTTTCTCTCTCTTATTAGAAAATGAATAGGCATATTAAAAAGAAAGAAAAATAATAAAATAAAAGCAAACAAGAATAGGAAAAAAACAAAGAAACAAAAGGAAAATAAAAAAGAGCTGAAAAAAGCACAAGAAGAATATAGATGCAAAGACCCACACCCACACTTTCACCTACACAGAAATCCCATAAAGCACAAATCTATAACAAACAATTATGCACAATATAAATATAATTAAAATACAAAATATTATATGTGACATATAATTATTGTTATATAGTGACATATATCATCATACAATAACAATGTTTTATATAAATTTAAAAAGTACTTTGCCCACTGTGCAATCTTTCTAGCCTCAATAGTTATTTTATTATAATTGCAGCATATTTAATGTAGTATACACTATAATATATGATATAATCAATGTGAAATATGTGATATAAAAAGATACAATATTGTAGGAATGCACATTATGCATATGTTTTTAATATACATGCAATGTGTACCACCATAAATTATATTGTAATCATATATACTACAATAGGTATGTAATATGACATGCATTCTATCCAGTATACTGAATATCACTTGTAACTATAAGATACATGCTATTTTTAATAATTTAAATGTATATGCAACATACACATATACATTTAAAATAGTCATATCAAATTATATATTTTTTGAAATGTTGACCAATATCTCAGTATTATTTACTGTTTCATAAATATTTATGTATTGTGGTGAGTGGCAATGTCATCCACCTGTCAAACTAGTGTCTAACCCTTTAGATTGCAACAAGGTTAGCTTACTCTCCATAGAACGTCAGGATGATCTCCTGGCATCCCATAATACACTCAAGGTGGCGGAAAAAGAGTTTCAGCAATCCATCATCGGTGATGATGTCAATCTCTGTGGCTGTTATGGCAATAGTGTGCCAATCACCTGAGATCTGAGAATGAAGACACTGTTAGAAAATCAATGGATCTTTTCTTTCATCTCCAACAAATATGTTAACTCGAGTGGGGGAAAATGTCTGATTTTATTGACCTGCCCAAAATTTTATTCCTTAAAATTTATGTTCTGTTTTTTTCTGTTGTTAGAGAAAGAATATGAATTATGGTATGTAGGGAGGTAGGGAAAGAATATGAAGTATGGTGAGTAGGGAGGTAGGGAAAGGAGTTGGTGGAGGAGAATGAATACAAACAAAACATATTGTAGGATAACTTTAAATTTTAATAAATGCAATGTAAAATATCCTATTTACTATATATTGCAATTTATAGTAAATGATAAAATTTATAAATATGTAGTAAAATTTCTATTCCCCAGACTGCACAAACATAAAGTGACATAATTATTCAAATCCACCTCTAAGCCATGATGGTAAAAAATTTTTGACATATTTAAGACTGAGTCAACGAATATCACGGAAAACTGTAGATTTTATTTGGTATCTGGATTTTTATCATGTAGAATCTGATTTTAATGGAAATGAGAAAATATAGAATTGACAGAAAGAATTTTTTTCAATGCAAGCATATGAGTGAGGACCAACATTTTACATAATCCAATATATGCATGTAAATCTGTATGAGAAAAATAGGAAGAAATGGACATAGGTGATAAGATTGCCTACATATAACAATATAATAATATATGTGTGCTATTAATACAATGGCAAATAATATGTAATATTTTATATTGCAATTATATGTATAACAACGGGCATATAATATTACAACATTGTATCTGATATATGTAATAATGTTTATAAATACATTTTGCATGATATTTTATATAATTTGTATGTGTATGTATAAGAGAAACTCTAAAATAAAAATATTAGTTAAATATTAAATTATATAAAAGTAAATATTAAATTATATTTTATTTAGAATGTTGCATATTCCTCAACTTGCTCCCCAAATGATTGGTTTCTGCAATACATAAACATTTAGTAACTATTGAGATGTTGTTCAACATTTAAAATAAAGGAACAATGTAATAAGATTTTATTTATTATAATCTTATTATTTCATGGTACCTGAGTTGCATTGAGCTGTCCATTAGACCCGCTTCTAGAACAAATCCAAGCATATGTAAGAGCCAGCAGCAGAGCCTTCATTTCAGTGTCTTCTGTTTTCTGCCAATGCTCAGGAAATGAAGTTTAATTTTGTAATCTCGTTTGTAGTATATGTAATGAAGGAATCGTCTTCTATTACAAGATATGGAATAATCTAGAAATTTCCTGGTTGGAGTCACTTGGCTCTGTGAGATGGTATGTTATTTTATTGATAAGATTGTTTTCGAGAAGCACTGGGCTCCAGTGAATAAGTGATCTTTATGGGAATAATGAGAGCACAAAACACGTTTTGTTTCATGGATCACAAATATTTAGTCTGAAGTCCCAATTATTGAAAGGGGAAATATGCATAAAATATCTTCCCAAGCACTTGAGTACTTGTTCTGAATATTATCAGTACTTTGTTCTGAATATTATTGGAAATAAATATTTTCTAAGGAATATTATATATTTCTTCAAGATCTATGTTGCAGGTTTAAAGTTGATTTCTCAAAATAAATTTATTACCTTGTCATTGAATAAAATTTAAACATGGTATCTGTTGATCAAGAGATATGAACACTCTCAACTACATTAGAGAAATTAAGAAAATAAAGCATGAAAATTCTGCTGAAATTTTTTTCTCTCAGACAGTCTTCAGCACTGACTGTGAAAACCTTATTAACTGTTTATTCCTTTGAAACTGTTGATTCAAGGTCAAAATGAAAGAAGAAAGAAAGAAAGAAAGAAAGAAAGAAAGAAAGAAAGAAAGAAAGAAAAATTTAATTAGCTACAACATTTGGCCTAAACATTGAAAAACAATTTTATGTGTGATATGTACAGAGTTTAAACTTTAGTCATATAATTATTTAGTTTGAACTAAAAATGAAAAGATCTAAGTACAATACTAAAAGAATAAAAAAATATTGATTTGGATATCTCATATACCATATTTCTACAGATATTAAAAATGTGAGATATTTTTTATTAAAATAATTTTTTCATATCCTTTCCCAAGCTCTCAAATTCAGTGTTTTGATACTGGTGTTATTTAGAATTTTCCACAATTTGAATGTTAGAGTTTGAGTCATTTAATAATTTTGGTTTTATTAATACCCAATTAAAATATTTAATTTTATATGCTTGTGTTTTTTGTTTCCATGTATATAAGAACAGTATGTGCACATCTGGTGCCTATAGAAGCAAGAAAAGGCATTGGATCTCCTGTAATTTGAGTTACAGATGTCTAGCACCAAACTCACTTATTTTAATAGGTACTTATATTGCAGTTTGAAAAACTCATTATTATTTATTATAGTGACAGGTCATATTTTAAGGTATTTTTATACAATTAAATATTAATGAACACTTGTTTGTGGGTCTTGGGGTAGCAAACAAAATTGAACATCAGTATATTTTCTTACAAAAGTGTCTTTACAAAGTGTCTATCCCATAAGAATGGGATAATTTTCAATCTTGAGTTCTTATTTTAAAAAAGATTTCATTTGGTATTATTTACACATCTGCATGTCTGTGTATATGCACCAGGTGAGTACATTACCTACATTGGTCAGAAGAGGGCAATAGGTTCCCTTGCAGTACTTAAAGCTCTCAAAGAAGGGTGATAGATCCTTTGCAGTACACAAAGTATCCAGAAGAGAATGAGAGATTCACTTGCAGTACCTAAAACAGCAAAAATAGGATGATAGCTTAACATGCAGAACACCAAACATCTAGAAGAGGGTAGTAGATATTCATGCAGTAGTCACAGCTGACAGAAGCAGGTGACAGCTTCTGATGCAATACCTAAAGCACCCAAAAGTGGAAGAAAACTTCCCATGGAGTACACACTGTGACCAGAATAGGGCAATAGAGTTCCATGGAGTACTCAAAGCATCCAGAAGAGCACAATAGTGCCCGTTCAGTACCCAAGCATCCAAAAGGAGATAACTTCCCATGCAGCAACCACAGGGTTCAGAAGAGGGCAATAGTGTCCCATGCAGCACTCAAAGAATCCATAAGAGGTCAAGAGAGCCCCATGCAAAACCAAAGCATTCAGAAGAGGGCTATAACTTCCCATGTGGTAACCTCAATAGCCAGAATTGGGCAATAAAACAGTATCCAAAGCATTCAAAAGAGGGTGATAGAGCCCTTTGCAGTACCTAAGCAAACAAAAGGTGATAACTTCCCTTGTAATAACCAAAGCATCCAAAAGAGGGTGATAGCTTCACATTCAGTATCTAAGTATTCAAACGGGATGATAACTTGCCATGCAGTACCCAGAACATTCAAAAGAGTCTGATAGCTTGTCATAAAGTACCTGTAGTGTTCAGAAGAGGGAGATAGACCTCTGTGCAGTGCCCAACATGTCCAGAAGAGGGAGATAGAGCCCATGCAGTACCCAAAGCATCCAGGAGATGGTAATAGATGCCCACACAGTATCCAAAACATCCAAAGAGGCTGATAGGTTCCCCAGTAGTACCCAGGAAATCCAGAAGAGGTTGATAGCTTTCCATATAGTACCTAAAACTTTCAAATAGGGAGATAGATCCTTACGGAATACCCAATATATCCAGAAGAAAGTGATAGCTTCTGATGAAATACTTGCCGAATCCAAAAAGTCATAGCTTCTCATGCAGTACTCAAAGCAACCAGAAGAGGAAGATAGTTTCCTGTTAGTACCTAGCAATAGCTTCCCATGTAGTACCCAAAGCAACCAGGAGAGGGAGATAGACTACCATGTAATACCCAAAGCATCCAGAAGAGGGTAATAAAGCTCCTTGAAGTATCCAAAGTATCCAGAGGAGGGCAATAGCTTCCCATGCAGTACCCCTGGCAGCCAGAACAGGGTAATAAAGCCACAATCAGTACCCAAGCAACCCAAAAGAACAATAATTTACCATGCAGTACCCAAAGCATCCAGAAGAGAGAGAGATAGATCCCTATGCAGTACCTGAAGTACCTGTGGTCAACAAAAGAGGGAGATAGAGCCCCATGCAATACCTAAAACATTCAAAAGATTTATAACTTCTCATACAGTACTCAAAGCATCCAAAAGAAGGCAATAAATCCCTATACAGCACCTAATGCATTCAGAAGAAGGCAACAGCTTCTGAGAAGTACCTACAGCACCGAAAAAGAGGACGATAGCTTCCAATGTAGTATTGAAAGAATCCAGAAGAAGGCTACTTACAAATGAGCATGAAAAAAAGATAAAATAAACTGGAATTGATGAAACAAATAGAAGTAAAAGATCCACAGAAAAAGCACACAAAATACATGTAGTTGCAGGGACACACACATTCACATACACAGGAGTCCCATAGAAACACAAACTAGAAGGCACAATATATGTACAAAGACTAGTAAGGTTAAAAAAAGAAAAATAATGTTCAGACAAAACCTGATGAGACAAGAAAGCAATGAAAATAATCTTATGGTTTGGGGTCACCATAACATGAGGAACTGTATTAAGGGGTGACAGCATTAGGAAGGTTGAATCAAAGCATGTATAATGCAAGTAATTTAGGAGGCTGAGGTAGAAGAATTATTGATTCAAGGTCAGCCTGGGGAGCTTTGTGAGATCCTGTCTCAAATTAAAAACATAAAAAAACCCAACCAAACAAACAATAGTCTGAGATTCAACCCCTAATACCAGCTGAAATTGTGTAAACCTGCGAAACACCACCAAGCACACAGTGAGGCATCCCTCAACTGTGGGCAGGGTGTTAATCAGTGCGAACACCGCAGCGGCCCATGGCCGGATGTCCCCTGACCCTGGGTTGGGTGTTATGGCCTGGCTGGATCTGGTTGGGAGAAAATCTGCCATCAATCATAAATTCAGAACTGTCAGTGAGCATAGCCCATACTATGCTCCATGGTTGCAAGAGAAATTGATTTGGTGAAGATTTTGTATTGGATGATAAGTATGTATTTTAGTGTACATGTTTGGTTGAGCAGAAGTAGTTCAAGATATATTGGGATACTATATTCTAAAGATAAAAAGACAAAAACATCTTAAAATGGATCATTGTTTCAAGGGTTCATTAACATGCTACCCTGAATAAAAGATAATCCAACACCCAC
This sequence comes from Ondatra zibethicus, assembly GCA_004026605.1. Taxonomy (NCBI): domain Eukaryota; kingdom Metazoa; phylum Chordata; class Mammalia; order Rodentia; family Cricetidae; genus Ondatra; species Ondatra zibethicus. The sequence continues at coordinate 1,659 of PVIU01030920.1, read as the reverse complement.
ATGAACACACACATAATTAAAAATCAAATAAATCTTTAAAAGTCATGATAAAATTTAAGATCATCAATCAATCATTTTGATAATTTCCCTTTTATTTGCTTATCTGACTATCTCCATTCTGGTCACAGTGTACTGGGTGGAATAAAATTCTGACTGTGCATTCTTGCCAAATCCAACTCATTCCTGAATTCTGAGCTGTGTTTGAGAAGATGGCAAATTCAACATTTGTGATTAAATCTTGGTGAGATTAGGGATAAAAGGAGTATGCCTCAGGATAATAAAGTCAGTTTACAGCAAACCTACAGCCAACATCAATTTAAATGGAGGGTAACTCCACTAAAATCAGGGTAACTCCACTAAAATCAGTATCAAGTACTATTCAGAATAGTACTTGAAGTTCTAGCTAGAGCAGTAAGACAACAGAAGGAGATCAAGGGGGTACAAATAGGAATGGGAGCATGTAATGTTCTGTCTCTTTAAGAGACAAGCCACGCCCACTCCCTTCCAGCTTCCAGCCTCAGCCTTGCTCTCTCTCTTCCCCCTCACCCTCTCTCAGAGAGGCAGCCTCTCTCCCTCCCCCTCTCTCTCCTTTACTCTCTCTTTTTCTCTCTCTACTTCTCTCTCTCTTTTTCTCTCTCTCCCTCTCCCCCTACCCCCTTCCTACCCCTCTTCCTTCCCTTCCGTAACCACTAAATATTTAACCTCCACTCTGTATGGTGTGTCTATGTCTGCCTCTCACCTGCCCTCAGCCACCACATGGCTAGTTGCGGCTAGCCACCGGGAATGCTGTCGGGGACCTGCAGCATGATCGTAGGCCCACCCTGCCTGGGACTGGCTACTTTGGGACCCGCTGACCCGCGGCAAAAGCATTACATTTGGAGCCATGACTTGGATGGGCTCTCCTGCTCCAGTTCTTCTCCAGGGATCGGGATTCTGAACCAGATTTTTTTCTACTCCCACCACCGACTTCCATTGGTGAGTCTCTCCCATTACATTATGGTTGCTTCCCTCAGCTAAAATCGTGTTTGGACTGACCTGAGGTCAGTCAGTCTGCGCTAGCACTGTACATTCTGTGCGGTGCATTCAACAGATTCTTCTTTCTCTTTTCCTTTTTTCCCCTCACTCTAAAAGGCCGCTCAGAGCCTCCTCTGGCCTCTCTGGCTTCTGAGTCACCCCAACCAGATCCAGCCAGGCCATAACACCCAACCCAGGGTCAGGGGCCGGCCATGGGTCGCTGCGGTGTTTGCGCTGATTAACACCCTGCCCACAGTTGAGGGATGCCTCACAGTGTGCTTGGTGGTGTTTCGCAGGTTTACACAATTTCAGCTGTGGCTAGCGAGCCATCCATGTCCGTTCCCTGGCTTTTTTTCAATTCCAGCTGTGGCATGGTGCCGCTTTTTTAGTTCCAGCCTTTTGCTCCCCTCTGCGGTTTGTGGCTTGGTGGCTCAGCCACAGGGCAGATCACACTTCTAGGTCTCTCTTATTAAGCTTAAAATCCCTACAGCTCAAAAACTGTAACTTTTCCATACAACATGTGACTGCTGACATTTTGACTGGGGTCAGGTGACCTCACCGCCATCTTGGCTGACAGCCAGGTCAGGTGACCAGGTTCTCCTATCTTTACTGAAGTATACCCTGCCTTGTCACCTGATTTACTTT
>PVIU01030919.1:0-15500 GCA_004026605.1 Ondatra zibethicus | reverse complement strand
GTGGGCCTTGGACTTCCAACAGGGCAGGGCACCATGCCCTCTTTCAAGGAAGAAGGGGGAGGGAGGAGGGGTGGGGAGGTAGTGGGAGGGGACCGGGAGAAGGGGAAGAAAGGTAAAAATTTTATTTCTTTAATTATGTTTTTGAATGGAAAAAATAAAACAAAACAATGTATGGAAAAAAATAAAAAATAAAAAAAAATCTCAGTATAGTAACATATTAGTAAGTCTTCCCTTGAAGTTTAGTCTAATCTGCTTTATATATTTTAACCTGAATTATTAGATATAGAGATTAGATGGAGTTTCATCATCCAACTTTTTAGAGAAATCAAAATATTGTCAAAATATCACATCCAAAGAGGAAGATTTGGGAGATAAATTAGCATTATTAAGTGAAATTAGCATCATTGAAAGCACTGTATAGTAAAACACATAAACTCTAAATATGAATCATCAATATATAGTAAAACTTAAATAAATATGCCATATACCTGGAGTACTTTGATTGCTGTATGGCACTAACTAGTATCTAAGACAGTATGATAAACCCCCAGAGATGACAGTAATCAAGAATATTATAAATTAACAGAGTTCATAAGGAAGATAAGCAACCAACCAAAATTATAAATTTGGAGATTTGAACTAAATTAAAACTTTGATATGTACTAGTTAAGAATGTGAAATGATATGGGAACCCAAACCCAGGCTAGAACCTTTCATGTAAGGATAAAGAGTAAAGAAAGACAGCAAGGAATTGCTGAGAACTGAGCCAAATATTGTATATTGGAGAATTAAAGCTGAAGCAAAAGAAAAAGAAAACATACACAATGTGTTTGTGTGTGTGTGTGTGTTTGTGTGTATGCATGCATCTATGTATATTGAATGACATGAAAGCAGAAGGAAGATTGGCATAATGAAGGAGACTACTGGGGCTGGGAAAGGGAGGAAGAGAAGGACATGAAAAATTAAACTATAGCAAGGAGGAGTATATGGAAGGGTTTGGAGGGAGGAAAGGGGAGGGGAAATTAGGTAATTGAATTTTAATCTAAAAAATAAAATAATTAAATAGCCAAAGTGCTGTGGAACAATAATCTGTACCCTGTCACTTATACTTTAAATAAATGTTGATTGGCCAGTAGCCATGCAGGAAGTATAGGCAGGGTGACCAGGAAGGAAGTAGAGGCAGGACAACGAGAATTCTGAGAAGAGGGAAATTTCAGTCTGCAGTCATCACCCAGACACAGAGCAAGCAAGATGTGATTGCCTCACCAAAAACAATACCAAGCCACGTGGCTAACACAGACAAGTATTATGGGCTAATATAAGTGAAAAAAGTTAATAAGAAGCCTGAGATACTAGGCCAATCAGTTTATAATTAATTTAGACCTCTGTGTGATTTCTTTGGGACTTAAAGACTGTGGGAACTGGGCAGGACAGAAACCTTAGTCAACAAATGGTACCCAATGTGTGGACAACTGCATCCACAGAAAGCATGAGAGAGCTTGGGAAGTTATGTTTGATAGAAAAGAATAGAGTTAAGCATGGCTTGTTGATAGCAGCACTTTCTCAGGTGAGCTCTGCTTGCTAGAGCCAAATGCTCTCATTTAAGAGAGGCTTCCTGACTCAGCTTTAGCTGCAAAACCTTCCAGCTCTTTTAAGAGGTCCTGCCATGAAACACTTAAATGGTGTTAATGAAAAGCTGACTGCATACTTTTTGGTGGTGGCAGGAACCTTGAAACGCCATAGAGTTGTGGCAATAAACATGGCTTCAGCCAGTACCTGTGCCATGAGGCTAGACTCTCAGAAAAAAGCTATGGAATGGGCTGGACATAGCCGTCAAAGCCACAGCTTTAATCCTAGTCATATTGCTTAGCAAATTAAAGACTCATGTGGTCAGAAAAAGAGAGATATATAGTAAAGATAGATTCAAAGATGAAGAAAACCTTTAAATGGTTTACTGTGTGTTTAAAAATATATGTAGGCTTGGGAGAAAAAAGGATAAAGTCCTTAAAATAAAGAAAGAGAGTAGTTGGGTATGGTGGCACACACCTTTAATCCCAACACTTGGGGGACAGACAGATCCCTGTGAGTTAAAAGTGTGGTGGCACACACCTTTAATCCCAACACTTGGGAGTCAGAGGCAGACAGATCCCTGTGAGTTCAAGGACAACATGGTCTACAGAGTGAATTCCAGGACAGCCAAAGATACACAGAGAAACCCTATCTCAAAAAGTCAAAAATTAAAAATTAAAATAAAAGAAATATAGGTTAAAATAAAGCCATGTAAAGATGAAAAATACACAGAGAGTCTGGATACTGTATGTCATTTTGTTGTCTTTAAATTGTTTGATGACTGAGGAAGGAACAAAAGCTGCTAAAAGACATTTGAATATAAATGCTGCTGCATTAATCCTATATACATATATATATACATATTTATATATATATTTATATATATATATATATATATGCTTCGACTTTAAAATTTAAGTCAAAAGATATGTTACTTTGGACAAGAGGTTTTGTTTTTATTTCCACAGGATATAAGGGACTGTGGATTCATTTTGCATTAGTAAAAATCAAGTTTGACCAAGGAAGATCCCCTGAGAAATCTCTGATAGGAGGAATGGCCCAGATGTCTTAGTTCTACATCCAGAACAGTTCAAAGACTGCTGCCTGAATGATCAAACCTCATATAATTTTCCACTCAGGATGTGACCATAATCTTAAATTTTCCTTAGGTCCACATAAGATTATCAGCACTCCCAATCAGCAGGAAGTAGCCTGGAAAACTCTGCCCACATTCCCAAAAAAAAATGGATTATGAATGTTTGCCTTTGTTTAGAATGTTGGTTACAAATTGTTATGGATAAAGATCAGTAGAAAAGCTAAACAAAGGAGATTCGATTCAGAGTTCTTGTTTAAAAAGGGGGGAAGTGCTGTGGGACAATGGTCTGTACCCTGTCACATATATTTTAAATAAATGCCGATTGGTCAGTAGCTAGGCAGGAAGTATAGGTGGGGTGACCAGGGAGGAAGTAGAGGCAGGGCAACGAGAATTCTGAGAAGAGGGAAGGTTCAGTCTGCAGTTATCACCCAGACACAGAGGAACTCAGACACAGAGAAAGCAAGATATGACTACCTCACCAAAAATGGTACCAAGCCACGTGGCTAACACAGACAAGAATTATCAGCTAATATAAGTTATAAGAGTTAATAAGAAGGCTGAGATACTAGGCCAATCAGTTTGTAATTAATACAAACCTCTGTGTGATTTCTTTGGGACTTAATGACTGGGAACCGGGCAGGACAGAAACCTCAGTCAACACCAAAGTACATGATATATAGGAAAGAAAATGTGTTTGTGAAACATAGCATTTTATACAATGAATACAATCCAATAATAATTGTTATATAGACCTAGGTATATATCTTCTTCTTTTCTACATTAAATAAGATACTATATAATAACTATTATTTTTAAGAAAGTAATCTTTGGACATTTTATATACTTTTAGTCATTCAAGTTTTCCTTGGTAAGACTATTACATTCAGAACTGACTATTGGTATTGGGTGATCAATTGCTGTGCTCTTCCCTGGGAAAACTATTTCTTTTGCTCTGCATTTCTTAGTTTCCTGTAGTTCTTCGTTGAGGCCTCCTGGACTTTTCTCCATCTGTTGGAGAAGCTCACTAGTTAGTTCCTAGCCCCTTAGCCCCAAAATAACCACACAGAAAGTGTATTAATGAAATCATTGCTTAGCCCATTAGCTCTAGCTTGTTATTGGCTAACTTTTACATATTAACTTAACCCATTTCTATTCATCTGTGTATTGCCACATGGCTGTGACTTACCAGCTAAAGTTCCAGCATCTGCCTCTGGTGGGGCTACATGGCTTCTCTATTACTCTGCATCGTTTCTCCCAGGATTCAGTTTAGTTTTCCCTGCCTACCTAAGTTCTGCTCTATCAACAGGCCAAAGCAGTTTCTTAATTTACTAATGGTATTTACAACATACAGAGGGGATTCTCACATCACATCCCCTTTTCTGTTTAAATAAGGAAGGTTTTAACTTTAAGATAGAAAAATTACATACAACAAAACAGGTATCAAGCAAGAATTATAGTTACAATATTTATATCTATTTTCTATCTATTCTTCAACTCCATCAAAGACTCCAGAAGGATATAATATTACTTAAGTAAACAGGCAGTGTATAGTAAGCAATTTCCAAAACTCTAGAATTGACAGAGAAATCTCGCTACCTGGACAGTCACCCAAAGTTCTTCCGTACGATTGGGGCATCCATCTTCAGCCTACAGGTCAGTAGTATTCAGAAGACTTTTCCATGAAGCAGGAAATTTCAAAAACAGTTCCACCAATATTGGCAGCTTGTCAGTCACTTTCTTCTGTCTCTTGCAGAATGTCATGAAACAGGAACCCCAAAGGATCATCTTACCTTCTTTAGGCAAGTTCAGCAGTCATTTCTCTGTGGATCCTACATGTCCAGTTTTTACAGCATACTTTCAAGCAGTCCAGGCAAGAGCAGTTTTTTGCCCAAATGGCTATCCAACTCCATTAGGAGCCTATTTGATACCCATCTTCCTCTTGAAGCAATTGGTGCTGCCAGGAACAGATGTGTCTCATTGTCATGAAAATTCCCAAGTTCTTAAAACATTTTAAATGCCATATGCTCAATGTCTCTGAAAGATTTGAAAAATACCTAACTGAAATATATCTCTATATATCTAGAAAACCTAAATAACATGACTACATACTTGACTATTATAGATGATTATCTATTAACTGATATTTCTTAATTATATATTACATTTTTAAATGATCTGCACAAACAGAATGCCTTAATCAAGAGCAGAAATATACATAAAACAAAATTGACCTTAAATTTGTATCAATAAACCAAGATTCATACCAATGCAGATCTCTATAGCATATCCCCTTTTAAATGTAAAGAAACATTTATAAACAATATTTGGGAATATCGGCGTAGTTCTTCTCCAAACTTCTTCCTACCTTTAGTTAGGCACGATAATTTTGGGGAGTGTTCATGGCAACCTTTCAGGAGGTCTGGATCCATCAAACCATATTAGTCTGGAATTAATCTGCGGAAACAAAAGAAGAACCCCTTTTCCAAAGCAATACCCATCCACTTTGGCATATCTATTACTATTTTGCTTAGATCATGTTTAGGCAGTCATGTTGCTGAGGGTCTATATGTGTAGCTTCTGACACTTCTAAGAAACATAATCTCACAGTAAACTTCTGATCTTTTGACCTTACTGCATATTCCCCAAAGCTTAAGTATGGGTGTGTTTTATAGCTGCATCCATTGGTACTGAGTAACATTATACAGACTGAGCAGTTTATATTTTGGAATATCTATAGATTCCTAAAAATAAGCATAAGATATACACATAAAAATTTAAAAACACATATATGCATGTAATAACAATTTATGAGAAAAGAGGCTAAGAATTTGAAAGAGAAAAAGAAGTATATGGGAGGATTTTTGAAGGAAGAAAGAGGAATGTTGTAATTATATTATAATCTCTAAGATAATATTTTTAGTCACTATAAGGCTACAGTCCAAATGTCTTTCCTTCACTTAATGTACCACCTAGTTCCTGACAGTTCCTCATGCTATCTTCATGTTGTTTCTTTTTTAAAGTTTCTTATGATAATGTGAAAACTCCAGCATGATAGATTTTTCAGACTTTTAGACTTCACTTCTTAGATTACAACATCATTTATCACTAGCCAACAGGTAATACACCTTAAATTTCCTTCAAAAGGCTTAAATATCATTTAACCAAATCCTATTATAAAAAACTCATTTGTGTTTGTTCATATAATGGTTAATGAAAATGACCATTGTTCATCTGGTATTGTGATTACTCTCAGTTTTAGTTCTGTTACAAACTTTTATAAAACCAAGGATCATATATTTTTGACCTATGTACCCACTGCATATTACGTAACCTACAGGTACTAATAACTGTTTATTGACTAATTGATCAAAATGCATAAAATTATGGAAGAAAGCACTCCACATCTCCATTTTAAAACCCTGTAACTTCTATTTAAACATGGTTTTAAAAGTACTTTGCTTTAAAAAGAGATGGTAGCCCATTTAGAAAGCTATTTCTGCTAATAAAAGAAGATTGTGTAACTACAAGGGTTTTTCAAAAGAGGAACTCATTCTGAAAGCAGCTGTATTTGATTTTGTTATGGTTGCTAAGGGAACACCTGAATGTAAATTACATTTTACATAAGACTCCGTTAAAATATTGATCAGAAAAGAGCAGAAGCTTCCAGGCATTTAATAAAGTGGCTGAGAAACTGCTTTCTTATTGGAAGAATAAAAGAGAGATTACGTTTTATGTAATCAATTTATTTCAGCAACTGTGCATAAATGCAGAGAGAAAATCAGGGAACCAAAGATAAGATGGCCTTCTTTCATTCTTTGACTCTTTTCGCCTCTGGCTAAGATTAAAAAACAGGAAATGATTACATGCAAGCAATTTCATTTAGTCAGCGTTTAGTGATTAAATTCCAACATAAAACTCACACCTGATGGGAGATCTCCCTATTTGTTCGAGGTCCCTTAATGTATACCTATATTTCATGCCATAATATCCTCATTACTTCTGTCTTTTGTTTAATATAAACTACTCAGATGCTAAGAGGCCATTTCTTAACATGAGTTTATCCATAGCATCTGGCCCAGTAACCTGCTATCCATTTTAATCTCTCCTTTTCCCCATTCTTCCCTTCAGCCTTTTTCCAAATGAGCTAGGAAAACTTAATTTCTATAACGAGTCATTTTCAATCTCTTCCTCACACACACACATACTTCTCTTGGTTCTTTCTTTCCATTTTTCTTACACCTTTTAAAATTAAAATTACTTCATTTACCCCTTTCCCTTTTCTCCCTCCAACCTTCCCCCATGTACTCCTCACTTTGTTCCCATTCATGTTCATGGCCTCTTTTTCTTTAATTGTTGATATGTATATTCCTAAACATACAAATACAACTTGCTCAGTATACATAATATTACTTGTGAGTATTTGATACATCTGCAATAGAACACCTTCATGCAAGAGTAAAGAATCATTATGAAGAGGTAGGCAGTGGAAAGATTGTAAGTGCCAAAGAAACAGGAAGTTTGCTGTGAGGTTGTGTCTCCTATAAATGTCAGGACCTACACAGATGCAGTCTTACCAACATGACTACCTAAACATGACCTATGAACATGCAAGGGGAAAGCTCTTGAGGCCTCAACCCCACACAAAGAACCTCAAGCAACTAAGGATTGTTAAAAGCAGAAGAAATAGACTTTCCTAGGGAAGAGCACATACACTTCTCTCAACTTTATGTGCTCTCTTTCTCTTTTAATTTATTACCTACCAGCACTATTTAAAGCTACTTCTATATACATGGTATGGAACCGTCAAATGGAGCATAAGCTGACATCCAGTGCCTGCAGATATTCAGCACAGAGTTCATGTCCAAGTTAAACCTGGTATCATAGCTCTATTCTCAGGCAGTCAGGGACACAAGCCACATTATATGATAGATAGTGGGGGTTCATATGAATAAGAGGAAAAGGTAAGTTTTATTACATTTATTACATGCTCCTATGCTTCTACAGGAAGCCTTTTATTTCTCTCTTTTGTTAATATTGACTTATATACTATTTTAAAAATTACATGTGTGGTTTGTTGAAATTTGCATGTATACTCTTGCAAATTTTTTGTTTCCTGGGAGTGAATAGATAAGAGCATTCAAACACATCTTATTGATAAACCCATGAGCTCTTATACCCATGGATAGACTGAGCTCCTTCCCCTGCATCAAGCCTGGGTAATGCAACCTAGCATGGGAGACAGGTTCCCAAAAGCCAGTTCAAGTCAGGGACATGTCCTGATTCCACTGCTAAAAGCCCCACAAACAGACCAAGTTACACAACTGTCACCCACATGCAGAGGGCCTAGGTCGGTCCCATGCAGGCTCGCAAACTGTTGGTCCAGAGTCCTTGAGCTTCCATTAGCTTGGGTCAGCTGTCTCTGTAGGTGTCCCCGTCATGGTCTTGATCCCTTTGCTCATATTATCGCTCTTTCCTGTCTTCAACTGGACTCTGGGAGCTCATCCCAGTGCTTAGCTGTGCATCTCTGCATCTGCTTCTGTCAGTTACTGGATGAAGGTTCTATAGTGACATTTAAGAGAGTCATCAATCTGATTACAGTAGATGTAATCAGGCACCCTCTCCACTATTGCTAGGAATCTTAGCTGGGGTCATCCTTGTTGCTTTCTGGGAGTTTTAGCCTAGAGGTTGGTGAGATACAGGGTGTGAATCTTTGCTGTGTTTTGTTTTTTAAGTTGATGATTTTTAACTTGAGTGATTTACAATGAATCCAGAGCTGAGCAGAAAATGCATTTCTTGCCCTTGATGTGAAATTATGAGAAGGGCAAGTAACTAAGGAAACTAAGGTTTCTTGGGTTTACTCTTCTCATTTAAATGCCAATATTCATGTTGTTTTTTTCTAGTACAATATGAATAAATCTTTATGTATTACTAGTTCTTTGAGACTTCTGTACATGTTTGAGAATTTCTCTTAAGCCAGGCAAGTTGACAACTGAAAATGACCATCACATTTATCTATTAGATTAATCTGACGGTGATATAGGTGCTTTGCTCCTGTAAATTCAGGATAGAAATAGGAGCATTCATTAATATACCCCACAGTGGGTACGTTAATTGAAGCATAACAGGACTGATAGAGATAAGACTGAATGAGAGTGAAAAATAGTAATAGTGTTAACGGATGGATGTGAATCTGAGTAAGTGTGATTATTTGCTTCAGTGGTTGGTTGGTCAGTGAGCAGTTGTAATCTATTGGTGTGGCTCACTGTAAAGCAAACCATGGGAAAGCATTAATGCTTAGTGATTTTTGAAATGCTTATATTGGCCCTGTGGGGTAATGGGGTGAGAAACTCAGTGTATGAACACTAGGCAGAGGCATGAAATGGTAACTGAAGGTGGAGCAGGTTGTTAAGGTTGGAGCCATTGTATCTTCAGCCAGCTATTATATCTTCATTTTTTTTTAATCTGAGAATTCCTGACATGGACACATTCCGGTAAAACTTCTAGGACAAGTAGCTGGAAGGATCCAGGGTTGTCAGTGAGGTAGCTGACAAATAGTGAAGACTGAAAGAAGAATCTAAGAAGCCATGCTCGCTATCCAATGAAACCGAATCTTTGGAGACAAATGATCTAAGGGAGTACTGAAGGCACAGTGTCCATGAGACTGCAGCAAGCTTTAGGCCAATAGTTCTCAACCTGTCAGATATCCTGCATATCAGATATTTACATTAAGATTCTTAACAGTAGCAAAATTGCAGTTATGAAGTAGCAAGGAAATAATTTTATGGTAGGGGGTCACTACAGCATGAGGAACTGTGTTAAAGATTCGCAGCATTAGGAAGGTTGAGAGCCACTGCTGTGGGAGGAAGGGTAGGGGTAGCTTAGGTGGAGAAATATGGGAAGCAGGTATGAGCAACTGTTGAGGTGGGCACCCAGCCTTCATTAGTAGGTGCCCGCTATAATGTTCTTTAGCTATGAGCATGTACCCACTTCCCCCTTTCAGGACTTCAGGTGATGTACAGTAAGACTCTTGCTGGAACCCTTAGACAATCTGAGGGTGCTTTTCAGACTTTTCAGACAGGCTTGGATATGAAGGACTTCAGTCGCGCTAGGCTAAAGATAAACCCTGGGTTTATGAGACCCAAAAGCCCACTATATCATGGACTATGCAAATCTCCACATGGCTTCTGCACTGGCCAAGTTGCTGCTGCTTGCTAGGTACTCTGTGAGTGAAGCTGGGCCCTGAAGATTCCCACTCCCATCTTAGAAACAATAAGACTTCAGCCAAAGCATTCAACTCTATATAAAACCACCACGGAATAGAGAAAGGGGATATGGCAAAAACCAGTTGCTGAGCACAGAACATAAAGAGAAATAGGGCTATTTCAACACTACAAAATATCATTAGCTTTTATCCAGGCTTGGTGACACACACCTTTAACCTCACAACTCAAGAAGCAGAGGTAGTAGGATCTCTGTGAGTTCAAGTGCAGCCTGGTCTACCTAGTGAGCTCTAGGCCAGTCAAAGCTAAATATATCTAACTAGATTTTATCATGATTAAGATTATATTCTTAACATTTAGATTCTAAAAAATATTCTCAGATCTAGTGTTAGTAAACTCTCTTTAGAAATAATAGATTAAAATCCTCATTCATTCTTAAATTCTTCAAAAAAAATCACACACAAATCTTAAAGAGAATAAAGGACTCACTCAGCACTGTGGAAATAATTTTAAAATTAAATGCATTTATGACATTTACATTAACAAATCAAAGACTTAAGCATTGTTTTTTTTCCACTGCTCCTGTCTTATGTCTGAATAAGGAAATGTTTAAATTACTCAGCTGATAACACTAATTACACTAAGAGTGGGACTTGATAGTATATGTTTTCATAAGAACTCATACCACACAATTTAATACAGCTTGCTAAGAATGCCTGAGAAAATATTTCAATCATTTTGATGATGGCTGACATGCATTTTTGAAAATCACAGATTGAGATCTTTTTGATCTTCCAGTAACTGGTTCTTTTTAAATTTGTGTAGTCTATAATGTTCCCAAATGAAGAGGAATACTCAGCCAGAGCTCTCTTGCTTGTGTCTCAGCATAAGCATCCTATAAACATTTTAGCATCATTGTGCTGATGTTTGCTGATGTGGGTCTTGGCTCTGCCTCATAATTCCTTTACGTTACTGCACTCATTAAAATCCTCCATCATGGCCGAGTTGGTGGCAGGGGGCTGATGGCTAGCAGTTTGTCCTAAGAGCTGCAGTGGTGTGGGGTACTGAATGGAGCTGGATTTATAATGTTGGTGGACAGGCAAGCTCTGAAAAGGGCTCTAATAGCACATGGAGACCAATAATTGACAAATGAATCTCGTGAAGTAAGGGGCTTCTGCATGGTGAAGGAAATCTTTGCTAGCTGTACATCTGACAGAGGATTGGTGTTTAGAATAACTTTTACAAACAACTTTTACAAAATGAAACTTGAAAAGCCCCACAAACAAACAACCCAACTAAAAGTGAGCTATGGAATAGAACTAAAATTTCTTCACCTGGTACAAGGATGACCCCAGCTAAGAGTCCTAGCAGTAGTGGATACATAGCCTGAACTGGCCACCTCCTGTGAGCAGGCAAGACTACCAGTGGAGAGACTGGGGTACCAAACCAACCATATAACCTTTGACCTACAGTCAGTCCTGTCTATGGGATGTGCTGGTGTAAGGGTGTAAGGGTAGCCTTGAGATTGTGGGATTGAACAACCAATGACTGGTCCAGCTTGAGACCCATGCCACACGAGGGAGCCCACCCCTGACACTGCCTGGAGCATCAGGACCCAGAGTCTGGATGGCCCAGAGACCTAGGAAAGAACCAAACGCGACTGGAGAAAAAAAAAAGTCACTGTAACAATGCCTAACAATATTCTGCTATACATAGATTGGTGCCTAACCCAACTGTCATCAAAGAGGCTTCATCCAGCAACTGATGGAAACAGATGTCGAGACCCACAGTCAAACATTAGGCAGAGCTCAGAGAATCCTGTGGAAGAGAGGGAGGAAGAATGATAGGAGGCAGAGGAGTCAAGGACATCACATGAAACCTTACAGACTCAACTAACCTGGGCTCCTAGGGGTTCATAGAGACTCAACCAACAACCAGGGAGCCTTCATGGGACTGACCTATGCCATCTGCATATATGCTACCATTGTGTAGCTTGGTCTTCTTGTAGGACTCCTAACAGTGGGAGCAGGGACTGTCTCTGACTCTTCTATTGACTCTTGAGACCCTATTCCTCATACTGGGTTGCCTTGTCCATCTTTAAGACAAAGAGAGGTGCCTAGCATTAACTGCAATTTGATATGCCATGTTTTATTGATATTCATGGGAGAACAGCTTTTTTTTCTGAATAGAAACAGGGGAGGAGAGTACGGAGAGGCAGAGGGGAGGAGAGTACGGAGAGGCAGAGGGGAGGAGAGTACGGAGAGGCAGAGGGGAGGGGAGGGAAGAACTGAGAGGAGAGGAGAGAAGAAACTGCAGTCAGGGTGTAAAATAAGCAAACAAACAAAGAAATAGAAATTCTGAAAAAAAGGAAATACAAATGGCTAACAAACACTTTACAATTATCAAATTAGCAGTTGACGGTTGCTAGGAGACAGAGTCAGTTTTCTTCAGGGATGCACAAATAACCATAAGTGATGATATGGATGCTGAGAAAGGGGAACCCTTATACACTGTTGAACTATAAACTAGTGAAGCAACTTTAGAAATCTGTCTGGAAGTTGGCATAAAAAAGACTGAGAAGCTATGGAGATCAAGCTAGTAAGCAGCATTTCTCCATGGTCTCTGCTTTGGTTTCTGCCACCAGGTTCCTTACCTTGACATTCTGACCTTACTTCCCTTCGTGATGGGCATTTACCCTCTGTAGTTACACAAACACTCTCCTCCTCAATGCTTTTGTTCATGGTGTTTCTTACAGCAATAGGAAGCAAACTGACACACGATAGGAAAATACAAGCAAATACAATAGCGTTTCAAAGTAAAGTTCTACCAGTCTCCCACCACGATTCTTATTTTTATATGGTTCAGATGATGACTTGATGAATTTGCAGTTTTACAAAGGTACCATTCAAGCTTCAGCCATTTGAAATACCTTCCCAGGACCTTTAAACTCCCTTTTAAATAACATTTTTATTCTCTGAAAGTTCCATACATTTATGCACGTATATTGATCATATCTATCTACCACTAATTCCAACTACTCCCTGCTGCCTAGCACCCCACCTCACTCCCAGCCTCATGTCCTCTTTTTATATGATTAATAACCCCTGAGTCTAATTAGTGTCGCCAATATGCACATGAGTCTGTAGATGCCCCCTAGGGCATGAACGAACACTCTGTCAACAGCCACATCACCAAAGTGACTCCTCCCTCCCTCAGAAGTCATCAACTGCAAACAGCTTCTCTGACAGGGACCTCAGGGGTCCCCTCCCTTATCCAAGCTGGTACATTGACAGGCTTGTCCTTGTGAGGGCCTTCTACTGGTAACCACAGCTACTGTGAGTTGATGTGTGCAACGGCCGTGTTGTGTGCAGAAGTCAGTGTTTTGCAGCTCTCCTCCTCACCCATTGGCTCTCACAATCATTCCAGGCCCTCTTCCATGGAGTTTCCTGAGCCTTGGCTAAGAGGAGGTTGGCACAGATGACCCGTCCACAGCTGAGCACTCAGTCACTTACGTGTAGCCCATTTTTCCAGTTATGTGTCTCTGTATTACCCACTACCTGCTACAAAAAGAAGCCGCTCTGACCTAAATTGAGAGCAGCACATATTTAGGGGTATAAACCTAAGTATTGATAGGACATTTTAAGCAGAGTACAGATAGCTCAGCTGTTAAGAGCACTTGTTGCGCTTTCAACAAGGACCTGGGTTCAGTTCCCAGCACCTACTTGTTAACTCACAACAATCTATAACTCCAGTTTCAGGGTATCTGATGCCATCTTCTGACTTCCAAGGGCACCACACATATGGTACACATACTACATGCGGGCAAAACATTTATACACAAAAATTAAATAAATAGAATACATTTTGAGAGCGTGACCTTTTAGCAAAATGGCAACAGGTTTCCCCCTAAGGTCTCTATGTTCCACAGTCATGAGATTTTGATTGTTTACAGTACCAACACGAAATTCTTCCTGTGCAACAGGCCCCATATCCTCTTAGAAAGTAGTTGTTTACTCAGATTACCAGCATGCCAATACTGCACCAGTGGGCACATCTTGCCAGATGGTCGGTATTACAACTTGCAAGGTCTCCACTGGATAAGGCCATTAGATATTTTTGTCACCCAGCAGCCTATATAGTATCTTCTGGTACCATATAAGCTAGCTATCAGGAGGATGATTGTCTAGTCTGCTGAAGTTAATTTCTATATACCCTGTTTCCAAAGTGAGTGCTGTTTTCAGGAATAAGGTCTGCTATCTAGTTATGGTGGGCAACCAAGATCAATTGCAACAGCCTATATTGTTTTAGGAGCATCCCTGTCCTGACTCATAGGAAGGTATCCCATGTCTAGTATGAAGATCATTTGCCTTGGTCAAGCCATCTCTGCCCCTGTGCCACATGCTTTAAGACTGGCTCCCAAAGAAAATCAATTCGCCACTTACTATTGTGGGAGGAGTGGAAATGAGCTCTGTAGCTGGTATCCCTATGGCGATAGTTGCTGTAAGAGGCTGCTAGTTTGTTCCCGGCTCCTCAGGCCTGAAATAATCACACAGAACTCTATTATTTAAATCACTGCTTGGCCCATTAGCTCTAGTGTCTTATTGGCTAAGTCTTACATCTGAATTTAATCCATTTCTATTAGTCTGTGTATCACCATGTGGCAGTGGGTTACTGGGTAAAGTTCCATCCGGCTCCAGTGGGGCTACATGGCTTCTCCTCAACTCCTCCTTCGTTCTCCCAGAATTCAGTTTAGTTTTCTCTGCCTACCTCTATTCCCTGCTCAGGCCCAAGACAGTTTTCTTTATTAACCAATGGTCAATGGTATTCACAGCATACAGAGGGGAATCGCACATCAGATAGCGGCCAAGAAGTTATGAGTCTCAGCCCATAGCCTTTTCTGTGTCACTGGAAAGTGGTACAAGCCAGAGATCTTTACTTACCTATGAGATTTTTAACTAACCGCCATAACAACACTACAGTGAGGAGAGTCCAAAGGAGACAAGGAGAGAGTTCCCTGGCTGGGCCACTAAAATATTATGTCAGGAAGGACAATTCAAGATGTGGAAGTAAAAGAGTTTACCAGACTACAGCTGATGAAAAAGTTTTGATACGGAATAGGCACTGTAGTTACAAACACAGTGGGTAAATTCTGAGAGGGAGAAAATGAATGAATGAAAGAATGACACTGTTGAGAGGAAATAGAGTCCTTTTATAGCTGTTGAGCAAAGTTAGAAGCATGCAGAAGGACATGTCAGTCAAAGTTCCAGGCTGAATTGGAGTAGGGGCTCTGGATGCCCCACCTCCAGCTAAGGATTTATTGGCAGTTGATGAGTGCTGGCAGAGGAACAGTCAGTTTGCCTTCAGAAAGCGGCCCCTGGTACATTGTTCATGCACCAGGGGATGGTGCTACAACTATGTGCATAAGGGCAGTACTAATTTGACTCTGTGAGTTATAAAAAAGAGAACATACAATTGGAAAGAGGATCCAGTAAGGTTGGTATCTGCTAAGAGTTGCAGCAGGGAGTGGAAGGCAGGTATGTTCAAATTATATTTTATTCATGCCTGAAATCCTCAAAGCATAAATTTAACTTTTTTTAAAAAAAAAAAAAAAAGAA
>PVIU01030918.1:0-15504 GCA_004026605.1 Ondatra zibethicus | reverse complement strand
GTCGGGCACAGATGGTTCACTGGGACACCTAGTCAGACACAGATGGTTCACTGGGACACTTGGTCGGGCACAGATGGTTCACTGGGACACCTAGTCAGACACAGATGGTTCACTGGGACACCTGGTCGCGTACAAGTGGTTCACTGGGACACCTGGTCGGGCACAGATGTTTCACTGGAACACCTAGTTGGGCACAGGTGGTTCACTGGGACACCTATTCGGGCACAGGTAGTTCACAGTAGGGTCATGGCAGCTGCTCCCAGAGCTGCCTCCAGGCTCACTTGAGGTCTAGCGTGGGCCACACATCCTCTGACCCCAGAAGATTCCTCTCAGAGCCGAATTGTACCTGAGAAACTGTCAGGAACACCAAATCTCAAGCTAGACATGGCCATGCATACCTGTAATACCAGCATTCAAGAGGCTGAGGCAGAAGGATCATGACTTTAAGGCCAGTCAAGGCTACATAACAAGGCCCTATAAAGAAAAGTGGGACTGGAGTTTCTGCTTACCTACCTAGCATGAGCAAGACCCCGGGTTCAAGATTTAACACCACAAAAATACAAAAAGAAAAGAAAAAAAAGAGCCAGGAAGTGGTGGCACACACCTTCAACACCAGCACTTGGGAAGCAGAGGCAGGTGGATCTCTGTGAGTTTGAGGCCAGCCTGGTCTACAGAGCTAGTTCCAGGACAGCCAGGGCTGTTACATGGTGAAATCCTGCTTTGACCTTATTACTCCAGAATTCAGTGGGAGCTGGAAAGACCTGAGTTTCCCTTCCCCCAAACCCTGGCGACAGTTTCATCAACAGTCCTCAAAGGATGCCATCTCACGGGTCTGTTCCCCACTGTGCCTGAGAACATGGATGCTATATGTGTGCACATGTGAGTGTGCCTATGTCCTGACACACATCACATGGGCCTCTCACAGTGCCTGGGGTTAACAAGGGTAGAATCACAGCTCCAAAAGCTGCAGACATGGGGAGGGAATGACTGGGCCCAACATAGGGATCCTGGAAAGGTTTTTGAGCCCCAGCTGGCACCCCTGCAGTCAGGAACGCCTGTTACGTCTACTCTACAGTTACCGCGAAGCCCAGTGTATCTGAGCTTCCTGCCAGCTATGGAGAGACAGAAGCCACATGACCATAGGGTCCAAGTTCATGATGGAGAGCACATGCTCTGTCCTTACTCATCTCTAGGGACCACAGTGACACCCTGTCCACACAGCCACCCACATGCCTGTCAGGCAGCCATCTAGTGAGCTATGTATATTTGCTCAGTGGAATCCATGGAGGTTGCAAGATTGTCACTACTTTCATGTTCCAGTTTCCATGGGAAGCTAAGGCCCACCCAAGGGACAGCATGCCTGCAGCCACACTGTCAGAATGTGGCAGAGCTGGGATACGCTGCATGATGATGGGCTCCAGACACACTGGCCTTCCTGTCACATTACACAGTCCCCAGCACTCAGCCTGAGCTGAAGGTGCTCCCTGGGGCCAAGGTTGGGCTTCCCCATCAGGATGCCACACACAGTGATCCATGCACCTTCCCAAGGAACCCTCTTCAAGGTCCACATTTTTCCACCTTGCCCAGGATGCCCCCGTCCTGCTTGTCTGCTTGGACAGTGATGT
This sequence comes from Ondatra zibethicus, assembly GCA_004026605.1. NCBI lineage: Eukaryota > Metazoa > Chordata > Mammalia > Rodentia > Cricetidae > Ondatra > Ondatra zibethicus. The sequence continues at coordinate 13,879 of PVIU01030918.1, read as the reverse complement.
TGTGAGGCCCTGGTCACCAAGAAGAGTCTGGTCCTCACCTTGAACTGGCGCCGCAGGTTGGCCATCTCATACAGCCGATGCTCCTCCACACCCCGGCGGCGGCACCACCTGCGAGAGTTCCCACTCCGCTCAGACTTCACCTGGTTGAGGATCAAACATCTCAGTCAGGGCCTGGTTAGCTTGAGGAGGGAGCCCCAGTACGGGAGGCCCTGAAGTAAGGACAGGCTTGGGGCCACTCTCAGGGACCCTGGTAGCCTCCCCCCAGGACTCAGCCTCAGCACTGTATCCCCACAGGAGCACCCAGACAGCATGCTAGGTGTCCCGAGTCATGACTCTTAACTGCCACTGATGAGGACTCAGGAATGGTGGGCAAGGTATACAATGTCCCCCAGTGAGGCTGGTTTTTTCCCCAGACAGGCCTTGGCAATCCCAAGCTCCCCATTGATCCTGGGGTGGACCCTGACTGTCCCTTGGTCCCAGAACATGAATGGCAGGGACAAGGAATTTCTTAGGTAGATCCAGGGCTCAGATACATGAGCTGTGTAGAACGACAGAGGCACCCAACCCACCCAGGCCAGCCTCACCTGCACCCAGGCATTGAAGACATTGAAGAGCGTGAAGGGATCACCCTGGTCACTCTCCAGTGGCCGCCGGGCTGTGGCACAGTCCAGGCTGCTCTGGGCACTGCGGGTGAATGGTGACTGGACGCTGAGGGCAGCAGCAATGGTCAGCACAGGCTCTGCCAGGCTGAACATGGAACCCAGGATCAGCATCTTCCCTGTGGGTGGCAGGGGCAGAGCTAAGCCTCCCAGACCCTAGGAAAGCAACCTTTCTGCTCTTGGGCGATTCTGGGGCCCTGACTGAACCTCTTTTCCCCTTGCTCACAAAGAGCCTCAGGACCCAGATGGATAGATTCAAACCCACAAGTTGATATCTGTGATCACGTAACCTTGGGCAAGAGCCTCCATCGCCCCATCTCTCCACTGGAGGTGACCAGTGTTTCTAGGCCCATGGGGCCCTGTTGAGTGCTGGCCACAACTCTGAGCTACCTGTGCACTTCCACCAGCCCTCCCTGGCTTGTCCTTAGCGCTCTATGACCACAACTCTCCTCCCTGAGTGAGATGAGACCTGCACGTGGCCTGCCCTATCTGCTCTGGTGCTGACTGTGCCTATAGCAGAATAAAACTGACGAAGGTCTTCATTTAGCTCAATGACAAAGAGGAGGAAGAAGTCAGAAGTAGAGGAAGAAAGGGGGATTGAAAGGAAGGTGAAGGAAAGCAGGGAAGGCCATGGGGAAAAAAGGTGATGGGCACGGAACTCAGTGTGGTGAACACTGTAGAAACCCGTGCCCGTACATCCAGGCCCATCAGGAGGAGCAGGGAATCCCCTGGCTCTGGAGACCTGTGTAGAGCTCAGGCTCTGACCGCCTGCCCCAATGAATGCCTACTCAGCCTCACTGTCCTCCAATATCTGTCACTGGCCCCACGGAATGAAAGGCACTGAAGCAAGGCTGAAGCTAGACTAAGCAGGGCCCAGGCCTGCACGAGGTCCCTATCATTCATCTGTTTCATATCTGTGAAACAGAACAATGGGCTTCTCGGGACTGAGACCATCTGTCTTTCACTGTGGATACTCAGAACCAGTTCATTGTGGGTCACCTGGGCCTCATGCCCTCGGCTCTGTACATGCTTGCTTTCCCCCAGGTATCAAGTGGGTCATGGACTTTCACTTTAGGAGATGATGTGGAACATAAAGCCAAGCTCCATGGCGTCCCTGATGGCAGCTGTTCCACACCGTGGGGCACCATGTCGGTTTCCCAACTGAGCCTGCTTCAGAGGAAATGGGGGGAGAGCTGGGAGCTCCCCTGGCATGGCAAAAGCCCCAGGAACACCCTTTATCCCTCAGCTCTGATTCCTTTCCTCTAGTCTGACTCCCTCTGGACAGACAACACTAGCCACCTGCTTAGGCACCGGAGGCCTCAGAGACCACAGCACCCAGCCTCTCAGGGCTGCTCTGCTGGGGATTGAAAGTTCGCCTTGGCCACAGATTTGGGCAGTGGTGAGTGGGTGGCCCTGCTGAGGTGGCAAAATATGGGCTGTGGTGGAAATAGAACATGGTGAGTCAGGAGAACTGAGGTACTGGAATGACTCAGAATACACAAGAGGAAGAGACAGCCTGCTTGACACATCCTGTGATAAAACAGGGCCACCAGAACAGAGCAAGGGTAGGCTGTACAAACAAGAGGGCCCGCCTCAGGATGAGGGGGGCAAAAGGCCTACCTTTTCAGCAGCACTTGCTCAATTAGGCGCCCCCAGCATGAGCACCTGCCATGGGTTAACTGCCCTAAGATAGCACATACTAAAAAGCGTGTCACTGGTCAGACAGTTCATAAGCCTGATCCCTCAGAGCAAACACCCCTTCTTGGTAATGGGTGGAAACAGGCTCGCAGTATCTGCTCCAGGTCACTGAAGACTTCAACAATGTGGAGCTGGAGGTAACACAGCTCTGGGGGGCCCCAGACATAGCCCTTCTGACTCACCAGGCTGATCTCTTCATTTTCTGCTCACTTCCCGCCCCACAAGCCAGTTCTCTTTTTTTTTTTAAATATTTATTTATTTATTATGTATACAGTATTCTGTCTGCATGTATGCCTGCAGGCCAGAAGAGGACAGATGGTTGTGAGCCACCATGCGGTTGCTGGGAATTGAACTCAGGACCTTTGGAAGAGCAGGCAGTGCTCTTAACCACTGAGCCATCTCTCCAGCCCCCATAGCCAGTTCTCTTTAAACACTCTTTTCACCCAGCCTCTCAGTGACCCCAGGCCAGACACAGCACATTGTCCCTGCGTGCCATAGCCACCTGGTACCCTCCCAGGCAGTGCTGCTGTGTCCTCTCAGGAGCAGACCTGTCCTCCTCCCATGCATGATGTGCAAGCTCCATTAGGGTAGCTTTGTTGTCCCACCAGCTTCTACAATACTCCTGGCTCATGGCATTTAACCATGGGGCTAACACTGTGGCAGGGACACCCCAGCCGCTGGAAGCCAGGGAGCAGTTTACTGTGTCATACCGGCTAGTGGGCCTCTAGTAGAATGACACTCAAAGGCTAAAGGCTCCCAATATCGCAATGCTGGGGTTTTATGCATTTTTTCATTTCTCTGCTACATACCTTTCAATTGTTTTAAACTACGAGGCAGGGATGGATGGAATGAGAATGGACGGAAGAAAGGGGCTGCAGAGCTGTGGTCAGTACTTGCCAGCACGCACACACACACCTGGACTGGACACTGGCCTGCCCTGGTGGCTGTTTCCTGTTTTCCTTTTCTTAGCATTCTAAGGCCCTCTCCTCCCTGTACCTCTTCTCCACTCTTCCCCTGCTAGCCACACAGACTTCCTTGATTACACCAGAAGGTTCCCACAACAGGGCCTCTGCCACATCTGTTCAATGTGGCTGCCACTAGCCACATGTGGCTACTAAGCACTTGAGATATGGCTTATCCAAATACATGTGCCGGAATAAGAAATGCACATTGGATTTCCAAGATTTACACGAAGAAACAACATAAATACTGTGATAATTTTATACCAATTACATGTTGTAAGCATGTTTTGGGTGTGTTTAAGCAAAATGAATTATCGAAAATGGAATCTCCCATCTCCCTTTGCTGAGTCTGAGGTTACACGTGCTACTTCTAGCTGATGCTGGGAATACACTGCCCTTTCCAGCCACACTGCTCACACCCTCACCTCCACGTCTCCACCCACTGTCAGCTTCCCTTGAGTGACAGTGGGACCTGACCATCCCAACACCTCCTGTCCGTCTCCTGCTGTCTCTGTCACACATGTGCCATCAGGCCCCTGTGCACACTGCTCACTTTCCTGGTCTGTGTGTGTTGTGTCCACTGCGCCCTCATGAATAAGCTGCTGGGAGTGAGTGCCCTGGGAAGGCCTGTACTTCCTATGGGTCAGTGAAATGAGCAGGTCCGTGAGCTCTGCTGGAGGGATCCTTACCAATCACAACATCTACAGGCAGCTGGGCCAGCAGAGACCCAATGGGGGTGAGGGCCTCTGAGCTGTCCAGCGCCCCCTGGTCTCGGAGATACAGGATAGCAGTTTCCAGGCTGGCAGGTGGAGGGGGCTCAATGAAGGGGAAGGTCCGTGGATCCCCCACACTCATACTCTTCATCTGAAATGAGAAGCAAATATCCTTGGGGGACCCAGGAGCCACTGTGGCACAGGGACTACAGGGTGTCAAACTCATCAAACTCCAGAATGTCTAATGCTGAGACCTATCTCCCTTACAAATCTACACTGAAGGAACTGCAACCCCTCAACCCTTGAAAGCAACTGACTTCCAGTGAGCATGTGACTGCACTGAGCCAATCTGAAAACGTCCCTGGGACAAGGTACCCTGCAGGTGGAGCACCCTCCACACCCTCCAGGTGAGGGAAGCTGGGTAGAAGTCTAGAGCTACCAGGTTATTGGACTGCCCGGACTGCTCCTCAGCTGGGCAGGTCGCCTGTGGCAGTGTGGGAGAATGTAACCAAACACTCCATCACCAGGCGCATCCTGGCGTACAAGCCGAGCACCTCTCTGGAAAGTGGACGAAAGGCCGTGTGACAAGAGTTTGGAGCACCTACCTGAACCATCTGGGCCTTAGAGATTTTGCTGTCCACCTGGTCACCTACCAGCCCACCTTCCTCCCACCCTGTTCCCCAGTGCTGTTGAAAAGAACATCTAATGAGTAAAGCATGACAATGTCATCCAATACTCAAGAGGCTGAGGCAGCAGGATTCTGAGTTCAAGGCCAGCCTATGCTATAGAGTGACAGCCTGCCTCAAAACACACACACACACACACACACACACACACACACACACACACACACACGGAAAAACTGAAATTTGAAAAGTAACCAAAAGTGAGGAGTGTGGCTTTTTGCTTTAGATTTCCCACACTGCTCAGGCCAGTGCTTTTGAGGTTGTGTTTTGACTTTGAGATAGGGTCTCCTTAGATAGTCTCCTAATTCAGCCTCCTGGATGCTGGAGTTCCAGGCACATACCATCGTCCCTGGTAAGCCACTGTCACTTTAGCTAGCAGGTGGATAAGTCACCAGTGGGTCAAGGGATCTGAGTTGTGTCACAATCAAAATCCCTTTAAAACCTGAGTCAGAATAGAGGATGCCAGAGTGTACGCCAGTAGGAAGGACACTGGCTTGTGCCACTTCCTGACACACCCGGGCAGCATGGGAACCAAGGCAGACATGTGTGGCTGCGTCACTTGCTTTCTTTCCTCTTTTTCGTTCAATCTTCAACAATGAACCCAGGGCCTCACACGGGCTAGACTGTGTTCTATGTCTGGGCTCGACTGCCAGCTATCTCTACCTTTCATTTTACGACAGGAACTTACATCTTAAATCAGCCTGGCTTGAACTCACTATGTAGCCTAAGATGAACCTGACCCTCTTCCACCTCCACCTCCAGAGTGCTGGGGGACAGGTGCAGCCACCATGCTGGGTCTACTCGTGCCAGGCAGGTGCTTTCCAGCTGAGCTGCAGCCTCGGTCCTGCTGCAACTCTGCACCATCCTGCTCAGCGTCCTCTTTGCTGGGGCGACAGGTGCACAGCAACTCTGCTTCCCTGCCTTCCTAAAGTGACTGGCAGGTGAGTGAGTAGTGCTGGATTTTGTTGTTGTTTTGGTTTTGGTTTTTCAGCACAGATTTTCACTATGTAGCCCTGGCTATACTGGAACTCACTTTGTAGACCAGGCTGACCTCAAACTCACAGAGATCTGCTGGGATTAAAGGTGTGTGTGGCTACACCCAACTCTTCTAGGCTGGCCTTTAAATTGCAGCTGTCCTCTTGCCTTTGCCTCCCGTATGCTGGGATGGCAGGCCACCACTCATCTTCATGGGGCCTTTCATGGGAGAGGAGCCTGGAATGAGAACAGCCAGGCATGGGATCTTAATACAAAACCTAGCACTGGGCCGGGTGGTGGTAGCACAGGCCTGTAATCCCAGTACTTGGGAGGCAGAGGCAAGCAGATCTCTGTGAGTAAAGGCCAGCCTGGTCTAAGTAGTGAGTTCTAGGACAGCCAGAGTTACAGAATAGAGAATCCTTGCCTCAAGCCATACCCCCCACTAAGGAAAAAAAAGAAAAGAAAAAAAAGAAAGAAAAGCCTGGGATACATGGCAAATTCCAGACCAGCTTGGAGTAGAGAGATCCACCAAGAGAGCAAAAATAAAAGAGGTCTGTTAGCCATCCCATAAGGGTCCCTGTCCAGAAACTAAACCAAAGCCACCCTATGAACAAAAGTCATGAGTTAAAAAGTGCTGTCAAAAGCCACTCTGCACTGAGTTCTGCTTCCAGTCAAAGCCCTATCTGTGCCCTTTGATCTGAGGAGCAATTCTCCAACACGAGTGTGGTCTGCTGTGGGAGCTCCTTCCACTCCTTCAGCCAATAGCCTTTGAGATACCAGCCCACTGTGGCGTAGTCTCTTTCTCTTTAAAAAGCAGCCTCCTCTCGCTCTCTTGCTTCGGCCTCTGGTTCCGGGCAACTAGACTCCTTTCCCGGTCGTGTAGGACGGTGTTCTGTAAGTTTTTTCCCCTCAAATAAATAAGTCCTTTTAATAATAAGTCCAAACTGGTGTGGGATTGTTTCATGCTTTAGTCTCCCAGACTATGAACAGCCCTGACTGGATCAAAACCCTCCCAACTCCTCCCTGACAGCCGAGGTCAGGAGGCCTCACCTGAAGCACCAGTGCGTCCAGGGCCACCCTGCGAATTTCCGGGACTGGGTATGGAGCGAAGGCATCGTAGTCAGACTCGGCATAGAGGCGGTAGCAGACACCTGGGCCTGTGCGGCCTGCTCGGCCCTTGCGCTGCTCGGCACTGGCCTGGCTGATCCAGAATTCCTGCAGCCGCTGCAGTTTGGCTTGAGGGTCGTAGCTCATCTCCTTCACCTTCCCTGGGTGAAAAGGAGGTAAGAGTGGTGCTGAGGAGGACACCTGAGTGTGACAACAGCACAGAGAAGTGCTAGACACTGGCTCAACTCCACACATGCCACTCCAGCACAGTCCTGAGAGAATATTCTGTTCACTTATGTGTCCATTTCCTCGTCTATGCCCTGCCAGTGGGTGGACAGAGTGTGCCTGGCAAACACTGATCCCTAGCCTTTCAAGAGGTGGGACTGAAGGAAGTGCTTCGGGTCACTGCGATATGAAGGGGATTTGCTTCCTGGCCCTGAGCAAGTTGGCTTGCTGTCTCCATCACAGGCCCAAAGTACCAGGGTCACCAGACCATCAACAGAAGCCATGAGCCAGGGCACATCTGTGCAGAAGCCATGAGGCAGGGCCTGTTAGGTAGAAGGGTGGCTAACACACACGCCCCTTTTAACCTTTTCTCTCTGCTCTTTGCTCCTCCGGATGGTCAGTCATCCCACACACCCTGATTAAGTAAGCACCTACTATGAACAGGCACAAGCACCCTCACAGGTTCTGGGGAGACAGTCGCAAGCAAACAAAAGCCCTGGTCTCCCAGGACGAAGTGCACTGTCACACAGCGTCCGCTGATTTTCCCACATTCTACTGCCTCAAAATCAAGAACATACCATGTCTAAACTGACGACATTTAAACAATATCTTCTCAGCACATGATATTATGAGATGTTTTATCTACCATGCCACCACCAACTGCTAAGGCTCCGGGACATTCACACTGCACCAGGTGCCCACACACCCAAGAGAACCAACTCACTCCTCCTTGCAACCTAAGGATGGAGTCATTACTATTTCCATCTTACAGAAGGGTCAACATGCCGGATGGTGGTGGCGCACGCCTTTAATCCCAGCACTCGGGAGGCAGAGGCAGGCGGATCTCTGTGAGTTCGAGACCAGCCTGGTCTACAAGAGCTAGTTCCATGACAGGCTCCAAAGCCACAGAGAAACCCTGTCTCAGAAAAAAAAAAAAAAAAAAGAAGGGTCAACACTAAGAATCCATTAGCCAGCTCTGTCGTATATTAGTAACTATGCCAGGCTGACTTTCCAGTGAACGTTCCAGTGGGAACACATACATAAACAGAGTCACAGGTTTAAAATAGAGTTCTGGTCCCCACAACAGTGAAAGGGGTAATTACTAGGTGTGAACGCTTATGCAAGCCATGAAACAAGAGGAGAGAGACAGATCTCAGCAGGGAGAGCAGCAAGTACATACAAAGGCCCTGGGGCAGATAGATGGAACGTCCAAGGGACACTGAGATGTTGCCTGGGCCCCACAGCTCAATACCACCTCCGCCCTGCAGTGGTCTGGGGCTCTGTGGCCACATTTGTGCCTCTCTCACTATGCCTATGTTTCTCCTGGGTCCTTACGGTGGTGGTGCATGGGCACTGAGCACTGTCCTTACCAGAATCCACTACAAAGCGGATCCCGTCAATGGTGACAGAGGTCTCAGCAATGTTGGTGGACAGGATGCACTTCCGTACTCCAGCTGGAGCCACATCAAACACCTGGGGCAAGGGAGGAGGTCACATAAGGAACTAACTCAGGCCTGATGGACCTGCTTGCTCAATGGCCTTCTGGGAATTCTAGGAATACTTCACCCCAGCCTAAAACAGCCTCAGCACCCTCCCTGGCACCCACCTCACCCTCTACACTTCACCTGAGCCATCTGAGGCCTCACACCCTCAGCTCCCCAGACCCTGAACATCTTAAACTTTCCTTCTCCATCCCCAAGCCCTGACCATTTCCTTTAGTCCAGGCCCCTCCATCGCCACCCTCAGCCCACAGAGCTGCTCTCTGGCCTCCAGTCAAACACACTCTAGCCACCCCCATCCCCCCCACACATTGTTTAGAACTTTCCTATGGCTCCCCAGTGTACTTGTGACAAAGTCTGGGCACCACACTGAGTCTTCAGGGACCTGGTGGCCCAGTCCCCACCCCCCACCTGTCAGTCCCATCTCTCCTGACTTCTTCAGGCTGTCACCCAAGTCTGTTTTGCAGAAGCCCTTCTCTTGGTGCTAGGCATAATGGCTAAGAGCAACAGCCACGGCCACATCCAGCCTGCCACATATCTTTGTAAATAAATGGAACTCAATGAGAGAGCCTATGGCCTACAAACCTGAAAGCAAAACCCTCTGGCCTTTCATAGAAAATCTGCCAACTCCTGGTTAAGATCTCCAGAGCCAAATATCCTGGATTTACAGGCTGCTCGGCCATTTGGTGGCTGTAACCCCATACAAGCCCACTGACCTGGGGCTGAGGATATAGCCAGTGCTATGCATAGCCACACTTGGTTCCTGGCCTAGAGATTCCCACCAGCCCTGCCTTGCAGGCTACATGTAGTACCTTGTCCTGGTCGGCCACAGAGAGAGCACTGTGCAGGGGCAGCACCACCCAGCGCTGGGTGAGGCTGGCATAGGCCTGGGCAGCATCTAGCACTGTGCTGATCTCTGCCATGCCACTGAGGAAGACAAGAAGGTCCCCCCTCTCCTCAGGGGGATACTTATTGTCGATGGCTTCCAGCACTCTCAGGAAAGGCCGTGGGTCCAGCTTCTCTGACTTGGACGCTGTCTGCTCTGCCTCCTGCGGCTGGTATACTACCTATGAGAGTCAAGACAGGAACATGCAAACATTCTAGAGCAGAAAGGGGAAGGGATCATGGGCTCACAAGGGGACACAGCACAACTGGTTGGCAGGTGGAGCATTCAAGGGGAGTAACTTTTGTAGGAGTCGGTGAGATCAAAGAGCGGTGAGGCGATGAGACGGCTTCTGGGTGCTGACCACAAAGGTGTATTAACTGAACAGCACATATGCTCTTACAGAATCATATCCTGAACAAGAAAAAGAGTTGAGCCTGTGAGGACCCCACCCCGCACATGTTAGGAAGCATCCTCAGTGGCATGCAGATCCACGAACTCCCAGCAACAACGAAGTCCTGCCCAAGGGCTTTACTACGCAGATGACAACAGAGGCTTACTACAAATGGCAACATCTGGACTGTGCCAACAAGGAGAGGGATGCAGTTAAAGGTTCTATGATGACAGTCCCTGCCCTGCAAGATGGTAGAGCTGTGAGAAAGGAGGAACCTGAATGCCTGAAGGACCACACAGAGCAGAGCGCTCTTCCACCTGGAAGGGCTGGATGTCCTACAAGAAAAAATATGCTTCTCCTATAGCAGACCTTAGCAGGTCAGAACGCTCAGGGACCAGATGTTTTAACAAGGGGGGCTGTCAGTTGCAGAGATGGGTCAGGGTAGTGGGAAGCAGAGGCAGGGAAGCCAGGGCTTACCGTGATGGGGAAGAGTCTCCCAGGCACCTGCACCACCGGAGCATGGCTGAAGTAGCTGGAGAAGAGAGAGATGTTGATAGTGGCTGACATGAGAATGACCTTGAGGTCAGGCCGCTTGGGCAGCAGGCCACGCAGGACGCCCAGCAAGAAGTCATTGTGCAGGTGCCGCTCATGGACCTCGTCCACAATCAGGACCTGGTACTGAGGCAGGGTGGGCTCCCGCTGGATCTGGCGTAGGAGCAGCCCCACCGTCAGAAACACGATCTTGGTGGCTGCCGAGCGTGTACTTTCAAAGCGGATCTGGTAGCCAACCTGGGGTAGGAGGGAGAAGAGTGTGAGGTCAGGAGAGGACACAACAGAGAGTTAGGGCACCAGAGCTCCTCCCTGTTCCACATGGGAGTCTGAGGCAAAGCCGTGTCTGTGGGTCAGACTCGAATCCTGTGGGCTTGGGGTGGAATGACAGTTCTGCTATGAGGCCACTGACCTAGGCACACAGGGCCACGCTAGACACCAGATTTCCTCCCCCTGGATGCATGAGACTATGTGTGGTTATACTCATGCAGTGTGTAGTGCACTTCCTGATAATGGAGAGTTACAGGCTAGGGAGGCAGCCCAGAGACAGAGCAACTGTTTGGCATGAATGAGACCCTAGTTCAACCCCTAGCACTACCACATAAAAGGCAAAACAAAACCCCAACTGTCTTTAATCAGAATTTTCTAACGGCTGCTAGGAAATAAGATAGCTAAGTATTACAGATGCTTCCATCTGTCTGGCTGTTAATGTGCTCTACCAGATAATGAATGCTAGCACCTCTGTCATTTGGACACTGTACAAAATGGGCTGAAGTTAGAAGCTCTCTGGGTCAGTGCCTAAGTGATAACTTTAATGTACATTGCCATGAGGACTATCAAGTCATTCCCTGGTGTCTCAATGGAAAACCTGGGAACCTGCTGTGTCACTCACCTGGGAGCCATACTGACTAAGGCTCTCAAAGCCAACACGCTTGGCCAGTGAGATGCAGGCAATCCTCCGAGGCTGAGTGCATGCCACATGGCTGAAGCCAGCAGCTAGTAAGTACTGGGGGACCTGAGTAGATTTGCCACAGCCCGTGTCACCGGCCACCACCACCACCTGGTTTTCCTTGAGTGTCTGCAGGATGCGGTTCCCATACTGGGCGATGGGAAGTGCTGCCCGCTCACGCTGCAGTTTGGCGAGCCGCCCAAAAGCCTGCTTCTGCACAAAGTCCAGGTAGTGAAGCAGTGCCCGACGGAACTCAGACACTCTTTCAGGGGGCAGCAACGTGCCCGGCCCCTGACAACGCCGAGTGTCTGGGCCAAGGATGGAAAGGTTGATGCGGTAGCGTGGGTCATAAATGCAAGGTAGGTCAGCTAGAGCAGGGACGCCATGTGTGGGACGGCCAGAGTCCTTCTCCTCCTTCCTGGAGGCCTTGAGGTGCTGGAATCTCTGCAACCGTTCAAAGAAAACCCAGAACTTCTGGCATTCCTCAGAACCACGACGGATGTAATCCTCATCACAGAAGAATATGTCTTCCAAGAGGCGACGAGTCTCGGGACAGTTCCAGTCCCACTTCTCCAGGGCTTCTTCTTCCCTGGGAGCTCGATGGTGGTGGCGGTCCCGGCGGTCCCTCTCCTCCCTTGTCCTGGGAGGAGGCATGGTCCCTATCACAGTGCTGTCACAAGTAGTCTCTGTTCTGCTCACTTAAACCAAGTATTCTCAACTACACCCCATGTTCCATCTCCAGCAAGCAAGAACTGCTTCTCCTCAAAAAGTAAACTCCCTTTTCCTTGTATGGGAGCACTGTGGATGGCAGGGTGGGTAGCCAGGGGCCTGGAGGAGCTGGGGATACACAAGGTACCTCATGACTTCTGCAATGATCTCTGAAGGGGACTAGGGTTCATCTTGGACTTCCAGGTCCTAGATGCTTAGTGAAGAAAAGAGAAGACATCCATTCACTTTTAGAACATCAACTAAATGCCAGGTGGTGGTAGTGCGTGCCTTGAATCCCAGAACTCAGGAGGCAGAGGCAGGTGGATCTTGTGAGCCTACAACAGCCTTGTCTACAGAGCTAGTTCCAGGATAGCTGGGACTGTTACATAGAAGTCCTGTCTTGAAAAATCAAGAAAAAGAAAAGAACATCAATTAAAAGCCTGCTATTCTTAAAGCACTGGACTAAGGGGAGGTTATGAATGATACTACATGTAGGTCACATGGTCAGTCAATGAGAGAATCTTGTAAGAAGGAATAACAGAAATAATGAAAAAGGGAACAGGCTTTTCATCTGGTGTCCGTTGGGCTTCACAACACTGAATGAAGCCCTCTGAAATTGAATTTCTTGAACTGAAACTGAATTTGAAATTGAAACTACATGTCTATGGTGCTAGGGATTGGTTTTGCCTGCCTGGCACAAGGCACAATGACATCTTTTGTCTGGTAAGTTTTCACCTTCCTTCAGAGAACAGTCCCATCACATCCACATGGCTCTGATGGGCTGAGCAAATCACAAAGGCCTGACCAGCCATGGTACTCTTTTTCCACCTTTAATCAGTGATTGGTCAGAATGGGCACGTGACCCTTTCAGGTCCCTGCTCTGGAATTTACACTTGGTTGCTAAGAGACCTCTCCTTTTTAATCTGTTCTACCTCGACAAGTTGGGATATACCTGAACCCATTCAGAGTAGCTTAGGGGCGTCAGTCTTTCCCAGACATGTTCCTTAGACAATAACCTACATATAGACACAATGGGCACACACAGGGATGGCCACTGTAAGAGGGACAGGATAACATTAGTGTTCAAGAGTTAGCTCCTGTCAGCCCTTCACTTCTTGCCTTGGTAAGAAAATGCCTTTTCTTTCCCTACAGTGCTGAGATGGAATCCAAAGCCTCACACATACTAGGCAAATGCTCTACTACTGAGCTACACCACTATCCCACAAAATGCCATTTTGTTTAAAGTCGGGATCTTGTTTTCTCTCAGTTGAAAATTAGTAAAGCTATGTGGCTGTCTGTGCAATTGACCTGGAACTCACCCTGGAGACAAGGCTGGCTGGCCTTGAACTCAGAGATTAACCTACCTCTGCCTCCTGACTGTTAGAATTAGAGCCCTACAATACCACAGCCACCATGCCCAGTTCATTCTTCCTCCTTTTGTTTTTGTTTTTGTTGTTTTTCGAGACAGGGTTTCTCTGTAGTTTTTAGAGCCTGTCCTGGAACTAGTTCTTGTAAGACCAAGGCTGGCCTTGAACTCACAGAGATCCACCTGCTTCTGCCTCCTGAGTGCTGGGATTAAAGGTGTGCACCACCACCGCCCAGGCATTCTTCCTTCTTAAAAGGATTTCTCAGACCAGTGAGATGGCTCAATGGGTAAAGGCATTTGCCAACAACTCTGGAACCTGAGTTTGAGTCTTGGAATCATATGGAACAAAAGAGCTCTATCTCTCTCCCACACACACACAAATAATAAATAAACAGATAAATAAAATGTAATAAAAGGAGATTGCTTATGATTGTAAAAGGGCTCACACACTTCCTTGGTTAGCTGGGCAGTGGTGGCACATATCTTCAATCCCAGCACTTGGGAGG
>PVIU01030917.1:0-15508 GCA_004026605.1 Ondatra zibethicus | reverse complement strand
TTCTTATATCTTTGGGTAACCCATTTCTGTTAATCTGTGTATAGCTACATGGCTGTGGCTTACCAGTAAGGTTGCAGCAATCTGTCTGTGGTGGCAGCTACATGGTGTCTCCTGACTCAGCCTGCTCTCTCTCTATATCTTTTCCAGCCTGGCTATATTCTGTTAAGACATTGGCCCAAAGCAGTTTCTTTATTCATTAGCCAATAAAAGCAACACATAGACAGAAGGACTTCCCACAGCAGAACATTCTTTCCATGCTTCCATTCTAAAAGCAGAGTCCAAATTTTTCTGAAAGATGCACGTTCTTTGAGGTAGCAAAATTATGAACTCACTTTAATCCAACTGGATAGATTGCTTTTTAAAAAACATGGTTAATTAAGAACCCTGGTATTAAAGGAATGACTGAAAGGCATGCATTGATTTTGGACTGATCATTTTGTCAGTTTGGTATTATTTGATGTTTTCTTACTCCTCTTACTTAACTATCACTTTCCAAATGTGAGGAAACTTACAGATGTGACTTTACTAAAAATATTTTCTCTTTCTTTAGGATGATTTTCCCCCCTTTTCTACCTGTGATTCCCAGAATTGGTCTTTTCATAGTGTCTCATGCCTTTTGAAAGCACTGCCTGTAATAGTGGCTGGCAGCCTCCACCACAGGATGAAGGTGGTGTCTTCCCTCAACTGTGACAATGACAGTAGAACTTCTAGAGAAAAACCCTAATTTATTACACTTTCTCACCTTTTCAGGGTGAATTATACAGTGTGTAAATTATATCAATAAAAATATTCAAAAACTTTGTTAGACTGTGCAAGTAAAATATATAATGATAGAGAAAAAGAAAAACCACTGCCTAATCAGGTTTCAAAGACCTGGCCTGCTGGTGAAATGTGGGCCCATTTCCTGCATACCAAACAAGCAGCAAAGTCCACTTCTGCCATTTGTGTGTTTTTGGCACCAGCTTCCCAGAGCTGAGGCATTTTCAGGATTGGCCAAGGACTTCACAGGTTCAGGAACTTTCTCCACGTGTGCTCATATGCCGCACCAGCACAGCCTGGATGCAGAGACTGGCGTGTGTGTGTGTGTTGTGTGTGTGTGTGCTGGGATTGAGACATGGAGGCTTCTTTTCAGGTGGAAGAACAGCAACCTTTATTTTGCCCCAGCTAACGCCTTTTATACCTTTAAGCAGCTGGCTCCAGAGATGCTGAGCAGCCAGATGTCAAGATTAGGGCATCGTGTACTGGGAACACTTCTGTGGAAAACCACCGGCCAGAAAGAACACAAACATCCTTGTCACTTACAGAGTACAAGGAAGTTCTGCTGTCAGTTAGAGGGAGTGGGGGCAGCCAGATCACAACACTCGTATCCTGAATATTAGCGTGAAAACTGTAACTTTAGCCTTTTCTTTGTATGTGTGAGATTTAACTTGAAACCTTCATGCTGAAAGTTGGGATAGTCAGCCAGGTTTCTACTAGATGCTTTTGAAATCACACAGACGTGTGCACAGCCCCAAGCGCTGATGTTGTAACTGCATAGTCCTGTTACCTCTTCTACCTCCCCCAAGCCCAGTTTCTTAAACCTTGGATATGTGTCTAGAGAACATTTTGGGTTTTGTGATTTAAAACACCTTTGAAGCTTGTGCTGCTTGCATAGGTCACTCGCATAGAGGCAGGACAGTTGTGATGGCTGTCAACAAACTCAGAGCCTTGAATTCTGCTGTTTGGATATCGTGATGTGGAAACACACACACACACACATACAAACAAAAACCCTAAAGACTCACACTCACTATTGGGATGAAAACATGACTCTCAGTCTTGAAACAGTCCAGTCTCTCTGGTAAGGCTTTACCTGTCAGTCTGGAGTAGTCTAGCATGGCTTCACTAAGGAGAACCTGTCTTTGAGTACTCACATTTGCCCCCTGCCTAACTCAGGTCCCTGTCTCTTGTTCTTGTTGTTTCACATGGGGCCCACACAGATAGCCTCATTTTGATTTATTTCTCAGAAGACGGTGTTCTCAAATACAGTTACATTCTAATATATGAATGTTTAAGTACTTAATAATGAATTTGGAGAATGTACTCTGTCCCTGATCACCAATAAAACGTTTTCTTCCTGCCTGTAGTCTGTTCACATGTTAGAACATTGGCCCATGGGCTGCTGAATATGCTCTGTCTGTCCACAGCCATTAGGAACAGTCAAAGCTTTGAAAGCTCAAGACAGGGGACACCACTTTCAGCTCAGAATCTGTAACTGAGGGAGAACTGAAGAGTTTTATCCTGTTGTCTCCATGGGGGCAGTGACAATGAGTGGAGCAGTAGTTCTCAACCTATGGGCCTTGACCCCTTTAGTGGGTTGAATCATCCTTCCACAGGGGTTGCATATCAAATATTTATATTAAGATTCATAATAGTAGCAAAATTACAGTTGTGAAGTAGCAACAAAATAATTTTATAGTTGGGGGTCACCACAATATGAAGAACTATACTAAAAGGTCGAATCATTAGGATGGTTGAGAACCACTGGAGGGGAGGGAGGCTCTTATGTCAGGCCAACAGATGTTACTGGAGGCAGATGCTCCAGTGTTCATGGGGAGGAGGAGTGTGGCTGATGTATGCTCCTCTCAGTGGACTTAGCTGAAACCAAGAACTTGAGCTGTCTATGAGTCATTTGGAGCCTGGTAGCCATGCCAACCTCAGACCGAGTACTCCAAAGGTCTGCCTCTTCACTAACAGAAAAAGCAGTTCATTTATGGGAGCTCAAGTTTGATTGCAATGTTTTTCTTTCAAAACTATGCTAAAATTTACTGAATGCTACAGAAGTTCACGGTCAGAAAGTTGTGAGCACCCAGAATGATGACCTAGTGACCACAGACTGGGCCATGAGCTAATGAGCAGGCTCATGTTAGAGGAACCCTAGATGTTGGTCTGCATCTTTGAAGAATTATTGGGTTAGGTATAAGGTGTAGATGAAGGGTCTGTGGACCAGGCTGTAAAGGGAAACAGGTCTCTGATGTGCATGGGGTTAGACTGAGGAACCGTTTTGCATGCAACTGCCTACACTGGTGCAGAAAAGGGAGCAACCTTCCCTCCAGCTCCTTATTCAGGTGGAGAGAGAGGAGCCTGCATCTATGTGAGAAAGTATGAGAGCATTTCTGTTATCCAGACATTTAGGCTAAAGTTACTGTAACAATTTTGAACATGGGAATTTCCTGAAGTGGGCTAGCAGTCCAGGCTGTGGTGCTGAAATGTATGTATTGGATGACTCAGTTATCCCAGGCATGTGGCAGCCTACAGAACATGAAGACACAGAACCTGTGTCTTCTGATGATGTCGCAGGGAGTGAGTTACATCTTATGGTTGTCTCTGTTGTTCCTGTCTCTTTGGGTCCTGCCTCTTCATCTCTATTCTTGTCAGTGGTGCACAACACTTTGGAACTGCACATCCAGTTGGAGAGGGTTTGTGTGACCGTGTAGGTCAGAATTTAGAGAATTATCTGAGATGTGACAGTTTCCCAGGAACACACCAGATGTCCTCCTGCAGAGCAAAGCACAGGCAGGGCTTCTCTGCTTCACACATGTTCTTCGTTAAAAGAAACTGTGGGGCCTCAGGACTTGTTTTTGCATAAACTACAATACTTGCAGATCAACTTCATGGCTTTTCAGAGTATTCAAATCTTGTTTGATGACTTAAATTCTAAATATTGGTCAAAATAGCTCCCATAAAGTCAAGGATTCATTCCCTTCCCACTCTCCCTTTCTTGAGACTTTCCCCCACACAATCCAACCTGGTCTAAAACTTGCTGAGTATCTGAGAATGACCTTGAACTTGTGGTCCTCCTGCCTCTGCCTCTCAAGGGCTGGGATTGTGCGTGTGCGTCACCATGCCCAGGTTTATGAAGTGCTGAGAATCAAACCGAGGGCTTTGTGCAGGATGCCTGTGCACTCACTCCCTTTCCTTTGGTGACCTTGTTGATAAGGTGGCTGCTGTAGACTGAAGATGCGGTCTGGCCACAGCTGGTGATCTCTGATGCCTTTGTTATCCCCTCTGCCCTCAACCCTTTGTCACTGTCTTTCATATACTCACATGTGTATATATCATGTATATATTTTGACAAATGAAGATTACTTATAATTCTGGAATATGATGGTGTATTTCTACAAATGTCTACATTTTTGAATGCTTCAATCTCAATAAATAATGTTTATCTCCTCAAATATTGGTCATTTCTTTGTGGTAAGAATATTAGAAGTCTTCTTTTTAAAAAAAAAAAAGATCTTATTTCCCAGTTCACTATTTCATCACTTTTTTCTTGTTTCATGAGATTTTCCTATTTCAAAATGTATCTGTTGACACCGACTTGCCCACATCCTTCCCTCCTTTTCTGCTTATGAATGTCGATGTTAGTAAAGTTTGTGGCAACTCTCAGGGCAGTTGGTGACCAACATCACTTCTGTAGTGACAAGTGCAGGTGCTCTGCACTGTGTGCTTGTGTCTGCGTGTGTCCGTGTGGGGGTGTATGTACATACATAATTTCATCTATAATTATGCATTGACACATTAAAAATGAAACAAAATAGAATATCATTTTTCTCTGGGGAGACACTGACCCTCTGAGAGCTAACAAGTTCTGAGAGACAGCAAAGCATCATCATCACATAAAAAAAATATCTGTGAGACGCAAACCAGCGGAGCAGCAAGTCCTCTGTCTGGTCTATACATTCAGGGAGGGGGAATTGTCCACCTACATCATCACTGGTCAGGTAGGTATCAGGCTACCAGGGACCACTCTACAGCTTGAAGCCCACTGATGTTAGTCTAACTTGCCCATTTCTCACTGCCCACACAGCCTAGGTGACTTTCCTATGTGCCCTGTGTGTCAAAGCACACCCTTGTCATTTTAGGACCTAGGAGAACAATAAGCAGAAAAGAGGAGGGATAGGAAGACTGGATACCACTCTGGGGCCTAACCTATGTTTCATCCTGATGAGGCAGTGATGGTCTCCCAAGTATAGAGTGATGTCATGCCTGGTACCATGTACCCAAAAGTTCACACCGGACACTGAGGGACCAAGCTTCTCTCAGAGAAACATGCATATAACACTTCCCTTCCGCCGTAGCCTGAGTGATCCCACTTAGGTGTGGAAGGGCTTCAAAGTGGGACCCAGGGGCTCTTCTCTAGAGTTCACTCCCTGTGCCCAGTGACTTTCTGAGACACCAGATATCAAAATGTGGCCAAGAAAGAGAGAAGGCAAGGAGATCACAGAGTCTGTAGCTACAGGACTCCATCCAGTTTCACCGTGCAGAGCAACCACCTAGAAGCCAGGAGCTGGGCCGGGTTATTTACATTGAACCTGTCCTTATCTGAGTGTATTACTGACCCCAGGGCACAGGTACCTGACTTGCTGGAAGCCCCATCTTTGTCAGCATTTTCCCTGGGCCACAGGCGCTGAACCCAAGAGAGGGCATTTCTGTCTCTGCTGCTCACTCTGACTGGGCTGTATCCCCATCACGCTGCTCTCTCCTCTGCCCTCTCTCCTCATTCCCTGGGAAGCCACTGTCCATGAGAACAGGTGAAGTCTTGGAAGAGTGGAGCTCCAACCTCCAGCCACACATGTCAGTGTAAGCGACCTGCTGGGTAGGAATGAAGGTATTCTAACGAGGTGCTTGGAAACTGCCTTCCAGGAGAGACTGGAGCCTTTACAGTGTTGGGTGGGGTCACACTTCGGCCAGAACTGCTTCTCTAGGCGTATAACTGGCGCTATACTTAAGCAGAAATCTCATGCCAGGATCCTAAGGATGGTCTTGGCGGGTAGGTCACCAAACCTCTTTGTCCCTCTTCCCAGTGTGGTCACTTTGAATAAGACTCTTTTGGATGTTCTTTATTATTACTTGTTTAGTTGACTTTATTAGTTGAAGTCAGACGTGGTTATTGAAGCCGTTAAGCTTTGAAGTCTGTGATTTATATCCTGCCTCTCAGCAGGCTTGGCTCTGGTGTCCTGGAAGTCAGAAATCTCCTAAGATCAGGCAAGCCCTCTTCTATTCCTGCTCAGGCTGCTGCAGACTCTAAGCCCATGTGTCAGCTTCCTCTAACCATAGGCAACCCATAGAGAGGAGAAGGACCCCTTCCCAGGATGGAGCTCCTTAGGACTCCCACTGGATAAAGGGTCCCCTGCCACTCAAGGCTGTCAGGTCACAGGATGACACCACAGCATAATGAGGAAGACTGCCATCTCTAGGCACCTGGGTCTCTGCAGATGCCCTGTTGGCTGCTGTCATTCTGCAGAATGATGTTTTGGCAAGAATAAGCATGGAATGGAGAGCCCTTGACAGGACTTGGGCCATTCTGAAGCCAAATGTGCAGGGGATATAAATCAGAGAGTGAATCCTCTATGTCCTCAGTAAGCATTATGCCCAATCTTCTTTGACCACAGGTTAGCACATATCTGGCCAGTTGTCACCATGGAAATTTCACTGAGGCCTTGCTCTTGGGAGCAGGAAGTTGGCACAGAATTGGGTGGTTCCTGGTCAGTGGGGTGCCATACTTTATTCTCACTGTTACTGTGACAGGGACTTTGGGTTGTTGTTCACAGTGACGGAGTGAGCTCTCTTCTGACTGGCCTGCTGGGTAGAATCCAGGCCTCCGGCAGTAGACGCCAGCCCAGTGAAGGTTAAGCAAGGTCTCACTGCAGGCTCTGCTGTAAGGCTGGCCGCTTGGCCTCACATCTTCTTTGCAGGCACCTTCCTTATCTCCAGCTCCTTCAACTGGCCGGGAATCCATGGTCCAGAACTAGCAGGCTTACAAATCTGAGCAGGTAAGAGAAGAATGAAATGGAGAGACTTGGATGTTGACTGAGAAGCCTGGAGAGGATGTGAAGTCAAGTGGCGTGGGGCTGGGTTGTGTGGGGAATTTGTGATTCTGTAAGGCAGGGAGTTGGGATTCCTTCCTAGGCTGGCAATAGGCAAAGGGGCCCTGGGGACATAACTCTAGGAAAAAATACAGGGATTTGTGTGTCAAATCCTGGCCATTATCTTATAGGACCTGACAGCTGGCTGCTTTCTAATTAGCACTCTTCTGAATGGAGGATGGGATCCTCATTGCCATGTCTTCGCCTGGCAATTGTCGGGCCATGGCAGATTTTCCAAGAACATGCTTCTGTATCCCCTGACATACTTGTCAGCTTAGTGTGGGCAACAGGAATCTTTCCCTTGCCCAGCATTCCAGGCCTTGGTAGAGATTGGAACTGAGGCTCTGCTAATCTCTGGACAGGTCACGGTGTCCCTCCTCCTATACTCTACACACCAACTTCTGGGGCATCTGGGCATGCTTGCTGTTCTTTTCCTACAGTCCTCACTTTCTTCAACGCTCAGCATATTGGTTCCCAGGAAGGTTCTCCTTGCCCTCACTTCCATGGCCCAGTCCTGGATTTTGAGAA
The DNA here is from genome assembly GCA_004026605.1 of Ondatra zibethicus. Taxonomy (NCBI): domain Eukaryota; kingdom Metazoa; phylum Chordata; class Mammalia; order Rodentia; family Cricetidae; genus Ondatra; species Ondatra zibethicus. The sequence continues at coordinate 8,072 of PVIU01030917.1, read as the reverse complement.
AACATGATAAAGATCTGGATGATTGCAGGAAAGTAGAGTAAGAGTAGGCCCATTTAGCTTATCCTTCCTCTCCATAGAAGAGATATGCTGAAATTAAAGGCGTGCTCCACCACTGCCCGGCTTGTTTCATAAATAACTTTTAAACACAGAAGTCCCCTGCATAGCTCACTGAGGCCCAGAGGCCTTTTGATCCCCTCCTCTCCTCTCCTCTTCCTTCCTCTGCAAGCCAGAGGTCCAGGAAGAGCTGTTCTCATGGTGTTCATCTCTAGCAGATCAGTTTAGTTTAGTGCACTTGGCTTCATGCGAAGATTCTATCAGTTTATAATGTTACCTTGTGAGAGGACCACCACTAGGTTGCAAAAGTCAGCGACAATGAGGAGAGAGAGAGCCCATCCTCGACGTTCATTGTGCATGCTCTCCTCCTCCTGTCTCAAGGTGAGAACACTGGCTTTTCTCTCCTCCTCTGGCTCAGGACATCAGGTCTTCTTGGTGAGCGTTTTCAGTGTGTGCTTGTGACACCTGGTGGCGGAGGCTGACTCTTTGTGAAATGGTGGCATTGGAAATGGTGAGCCCATGTCCTTAGCTGAAGGGTTGATGAGCACCATGGTCCAGAACTTGGCAGCACATAGAGAGAGCCTCCACCTGCTCCCCAGAGGAGTCACTTTTTGACCACCTCGGCCATTTGGCTGTGGAAGGAGATCTGGTACCTTCCAGACCAGGAAGAATCCATCTTGAGCAAAACTCCTTCCCAGGCTGACTGACTCTTCCCCTGCAGCCTAGTGGTAGATATAGCATCTTTGCCAGTTTTGGTTCCTTCCAAATGGCCATAAAGCCAGTGTTGGATAAAATTGGCTTGCAGAATGAATTAGTGAATGAGTGAAAACACAAACAGATACTATTGCCTGACATTTGGGTTGCTGGATTACAAGGGCTGAGCCCCTTAACTCTGACTCCTTTGTCTTCACTTGTTTCTTGAACAGTGTTCATGCGAGTCACCATGTCCTGGTCCTTGGTTCTGAAGAGTCTCCTTGCTGTCTGCATCTTCATTCACTTGTCTGTCAGCTGTGTGGGTGAGAGTGACAAGGATGGGAAGTGGGAGTTGGGTAGTAAGGTGCCTTCGGGGATGCCATGGATCACTCAAGCCTTCAGGGATCCTTTTGACATTCATGACTCCTTGACCCATGGGAAAGCTTGCCAGCAGCTGCAAAGCCCTGGGCTGACTTTCTGAGCGTGTTTGTTTCCTTTTTGCAGAGAGTTACAGTTGTGAAAACAAAGAATGCTTTAACGGGAGATGCATATCTAATCCAAGGTCTTGTGAATCCTCTAAAGGCTGCTTCTACCTAGTGCAGGATTTTGAAGCACCATGTAAGCTGATCTGCACTCTTAACTGTTGTCTTGTTTATCCTTGCCTCCTTGAAGGATGGGGCTGGGAGTGTGGGCTTCTGGGAGGTAGTGGGGATAGGCAATGATACTGGATGTAGTCCCTAGGGACAGAGTGGAGAGTCCTTGGTTCTGTTTCTTATATCAACCTCATAGAGTTACGGGAGAGTGAACCCACACTGCTTTTTGCCATGCTAGGGATCAATTTCATGGCCCCATGCACGTTAAGCAAACATTCTATTACTGGACCTCAGACCCATCGCAACAAAGTGTCCCTCTGTTCATTTGTTCTCAGAAACAATAACAGAGGGTCTTTAGGAGATAAGGAAACAAAGACAGAGAGAATGAAGGCACAGCTTCCTTACCCCTGGATGCTTCTTTCATTCTCTCTGTACCTCAGAAGTGATCGTTTCTTGGGGGTTTGTTTCTCAGCGGATCCAGCCACAGACCTAAGGCTCCATGAGAGAGGCTGTTCTAAAGACGAGTGTACTGAGCTAGCATTCTCAGCAACCCTGGGGGGCCATCGGACGTTTATATATGACCTCCAATGCTGCTACACTGAGCAGTGCAACAAAGAACCCAAAAAGGGTGAGTGGTTGTGCCTCAGCTATCTGTTCCGTGTCTCTTTTGCCTCTCTGTGGGCTTATCTCTGTGCTGGGACACAGCACTGACACTTGCCTCCCTTTTGTAGAGCGCTCCTTGAAAATGGGTGGAGATAGATACAGGCTCTTCTCCTGTGTGGTAGGACTGAGTGACAGTCGGATGGCAGGGATTGGTCTTGGGGACTTTCTCTAAGTGTCTTTTGGTTTAATGGCTTTGCCCCGCCTCTCCGACTGACAGGCTTTTCTCACCTATTTCATTTCTCAGCTTCATTTTTGTTTTGTTGAGAAGTAGTCTTGCTGTGTTTCTGAAGTTTGTCTTGAACCTCTAGTCTCAAGCGATCCTTCCACTCAGCCTCCAAAGGAGTAGCAGGGAGTTCGGGTGTGCGTGACCGCCCCTGACTCATTCCTCACCCTATGAACAGCATCTTTCTAGAAAACAGATGATCTCTTCTCTCATTATCTAGACTTTTCCTTTTGTTTTTGTTTTATTTTTTTGAGACAGGGTTTCTCTGTGTAGCTCTCGCTGTCTATTTATGACTTTTCCTCCAGGACCGAGAGCAGAGCAACTGATGAAGGTGAGGACAGCATGGGATTTCTGTGAGATCCTTCACTGTACTCACAGAGCAGGGCATTTCTTCTGGACTTCCTTCCAGCTCATCTTTCTTCTGGGCCTCCTTCCAACTCGTTCTAGCTGCAGTGCTTTTTGGTAGAATCATGAGGACAACCAGTGTTTGATGAATAGTGGGTAGATACATTCTCAGCTATTTCTTCTGCCTATTCCCCAAGATGAAAACTCTTCTCTCTCCATTCAGTGTCTCCGCCATCTCGCCAACCCAATGGTGTTGAATGCCCTGCCTGCTTCAGTAACAATGGCACATGTAACCCAGTTTCCCTGAAGTGCACCGGGATAGAGACAAAGTGTGTGGAAGTTACTGGAATAGGTATGAGTCCTTCCTCGAGCATCTTGTTAAGAGCACAACATCACTCGTCACTAGGAAGTGAGCTATGCCACACGTAGCAACTGAACACAGAAAACATTGATTGCATCTCAGCGTGTGTCGATCTGTAATCTGAGAATGGCCAGGAGCATGGTGCTGGCTCAGGGTGTGTCCTGGGGGCTGTGTTCATTTGTCAGCGGCTGTTTCCCAGCTCACTAGTGGTTTCTGGTGGGTTTTGATTCCTTCTCTTATGGTCTCTTTATAGTTACTATCGTGTTCTCCTGACTAACCACTGGCTTTCCTCAGGGCAAACGATAGAGACACAGATAGAAAAGGGCAACTGTGGATTTAATGCTTTAATCCCAGAAACAACACAACACTTCCTCTTATAGACTGTTGGTAGTTTAGAGCAACCCTGACTGGACACGGGTGGAAGCTGCCAGGAGATGGAAGAGACTCTGTGGGCCATCTTTGAAACCTGTCTCCATGTGGAGAAAGTGGTCCTATGGTCCACGTGCCTCTAAGGTTTGGAAGGAACCATTTGTTGGAGATAAGAGTTAAGAATGGGAGAGAAGGGAGGCCGAAGAAGGAATGTAACTCCTTCCTCTAGAGGAGTCAGGCTTGGGCACCCACGTTGCTGTGATATCCTGGAATGGGCCCGTAGCTCACTAGAAGTATAGGAGGTGATGGCACTTGGGGTCCAGATGTCTTTACCACTGTTGCCATTGTGACCACCAAAGCCTGTGATTAAGCACTCAAGTTTTACCTGGTGTCTAGATTTAGGAAAAGATTATATATATATATATATATATATATATATATATATATGTATATGTATATTAATTAAGAGAAAATTATGTTTGTTATGAAGGATCCATATGCCATTGAGACAGGAACTGGGAAAAGAACTGTAAGATTTTTCTTTCTGAAATGCACAGCTAGAGGAGGAGCTGGCAACTTTTTACTGAACAATATATGAAAAGATTTAGTGACAGAGAGCTTGAGAGGTCTGGGGGCAAGCTACATTTTTATTTGGGAAAAATTTTGACAGAGGTTCTGGGATGAACAGTGGATAGGCCCTTTGTCTAGATGAGTTGAGACAAAGGAGGAAAATGGGGTGTCACAGAACGCAAAGGAGGATTCAAGCCATCCACAATGGGGCATTTTACCTTGGGAAACAGATATATGGTGCATTCTATAGTTGTTCTCATAGGGAACTCAGAGCCCTCAGAAGAAGGAATGTCAGTTTGTGGGAGATCCACAACATTTCCCTCCGAGAGAAGGAGAGAAAGGGTTGGAGGGGGGGAGGCAGGCCCAGTAGACGGGTTCTAGCCAACAGCTGAGACCTTGCATCTGGCCTTCCTCCTCACCTGGATTGAGCTCACCTCTCCCAGCGCATGGGTACCCAGGGGCCTCAGCGTTAGTCTTGTGTCTAAGATGCGAGGATCCTTTTAAGATTCCTTCTATATGGAGGAGACAGTGGGGCCAGAGGACAAGAAGGCTCGACTCCACACGGACGGAGCTGGGCTCATGTTCTCACGCAGTGGTGGAAGTTGTGGATTCTGGACCCTTCTGAGCAGAGCTCCCTTTTGAAGGATGTGGGGGGGAGGGGGACGAGATGGGAGAGAAGAGTGACTACTGGGTCTCATTCACAGAAGTGACTGAGAACCTTTCCCTGCATGTGATCCGTGGAATGGGCTGTGGGACAAAAACTGCCTGCAACTTGAAGAACGTGACCATCGGGGAAAACGTAAAGATTGATACCTTCTGCTCCAAAGGGAGCCCTCCGCTCAGGTCCATCTCATCCGTTCTGGCTGGGCTTTTCCTAGTGCAAGCCTTGCTTTGATCCTTTGGGAGCTGTCACTCCCATGATCCTTCACGTCTAAACACACCAGCAACCTTCCATGACGCCTTTACCCAACACGGGAGAAATAAAGACCACTGGTTGTACTTTGGATGGGAAACTCTTACTTTCTTTTTGGCACTTTTCACAAGACTGTGATCTCTTCTTTCCTGTCCCCACCCACCCCTTGAGCCACACATCCCCAGTGCAATTATCAATTTACACTCCTGATTTGTAACTGTCCATTGCTAATAAAAATATTTTTATTTTGGGGGGGCATAGGGTCTCACTCCACAGCGCTGGCTAGCCTACAGTTCACTATGTAGATAAAGCTGGCCTTGAACTCAGAGATTTTTCTGTCTACTTCTGCCTCCAGGTGCTAGGATTAAAGTGTGCATCACCACACCTGGCCTAGAAAACAGATTTTGAATGAACAGTGCAGAGCCCAGGAGAATCATTTCCAAGGTTTATTGAAGTCTTTGGGTGTGGTGGTGCATGCTTGCAATCCTGCCGTCTAGGAGGATGAGGCAAGAGGATTATTGTTAAGGGTTAGGGTTAGCACCTAACAATATGGGCTGTATGCTGAGCTTCAGGCTGGCAAAAGCTACAAACATGGCAAGATGCTTCCCCCCAAAATAAGAATCTGGCATGGAAGTATGCTCTTGGATTCCAGAACTAAGACAGCTGACACAAGCAGATCCCTAGGCTAACACAATGGGGGCGTTCCAGGCCAGTGAGAGCCCCTATCTCAAACACAACAACAAAATGGCAGGCGGCACATGAAGAACCAGAGCTGAGGCCCCATAGCGATGTGCACACACGTACCATACACATGAAAATAAAAATAAGCAGGCAGTTACAAGCCTCCCTTACTTCTGAACCACGTGTGCAGTCCTTGCCGTGAACTCTGTATAGCTCTGCATCTTAGGAGAGATGGGCACCAGGATACAGATGGAGGCTATGAAGGTGTTACAAATGCTAAGCTTAAAGACTGATGATAGGCTGGAGAGATGGCTCAGAGAGGTTAAGAGCACTGACTGCTCTAACAGAGGACCAGAAAGTCCCAGCAACCACATGGTGGTTCTGAATCTTCTGTAATGAGATCTGGTGCCCTCTTCTGGTTTGCAGGCATACATGCAGGCAGAAAACTAATGGCTGCTCCTCACCTTATAACTCAGGGACCAAGCAGAACCTTTCTGGACCTCAGTTTTCCCATCTGTAGAGCGGGAAGAACATCTACACTTAAAAAATACTTCTTAAAAAAACCAAAACACCAAGTAAAGACTGATGGTGCTTGAATCAAGAATGCTGTTATTTCTCACGGCAGGGACCATCCCACTTTCTGTGATGTCTGTGGAGAGGTTCAGGCTGAGGAGAGAAGCCATTCTACAATCCAAACTTGTACCATGTCCATGTGGTGCTGATGCCACAAGACAGCAATTCTGCTCAGAGATCCCTTGGTTCTTTAGATTCAGAAGAACAGGACCCAGTTCACCTCTGAAAGTCATATTAAACGGTGGAGTGCCTTGGTAGCCATTTCTTATGTGGGGGTTGACTCTGCCCCTGCTGGGTCTTACCCTGGATCTCTGGAAGCCTGGCTTCCTCTTCTTCTAGCCACAAGCTCCACCACCCCACAGTGTCTGTCAGCCTCTCTGCAGTGCCGTGTGGCTGGAGGGAGCACCCTTTTCCAGGCCTATAGCCCTTCCCTGCCTTTAGGTACCTAAGACTGTGTGGGGTTGATTTTATATCCCACTGTGGAGCTGAGTCTTAATAGGAATGAAGACCAGCCTTTAGATTGCTATTTGGAGGAGATTCATGAAAATAATGTCCACATCAGGATGTCCATTGTATGGACCACGACTTAGGGGGAAATCCTCCTGAACTAATCAAATAAACATTTAGGCTATATTTGTAGTATGAGGGGCTGCTTGTTTGTTCCTGGCTGCCTGGCTAGCTTAGACCCGAAATAATCACACAGAAACTGTATTCATTAAATCACTGCTTGGCCCATTAGCTCTAGCTTCTTATTGACTAACTCTTACATATTAATTTAAGCAATCTCTATTAATTTGTGCATCACCACGAGGTTGTGGCCTACCAGCAAAGTTTCAGCACATCTGTCTCCAGCGGCTCCATGGTGTCTCTCTCTTGGCCTTCCTTCTCCCAGCATTCAGTCCAGTTTTCCCCGCGTAACTAAGTTCTGCCCTATCAACAGGCCAAGGCAGTTTCTTTATTCATTAACCAATAAAAGCAAAACATAGACAGATGAAACTTCCACACCATTTCTCCTTTTCTGTTTAAACAAAAAGGAAGGCTTTAACTTTAACATAGTAAAATTACATATAACAAAACAGGTATCCAGCAAGAATTACAGTTACAATATTTATATCTACTTTATCTTTTATCATAACTAAGGAAAACTATAACGATAACTATAAATTCTTCAATTCCATCAAAGACTCCAGAAGGATACGATATTACCTAAGTAAACAGGAAGTGAATTTTAAGCAACTTCTAAAACTCTAGAATTGGCAGAGACTTCTCGCTGCCTGCACAGTCACCTAAAGTTCTTCTGTATCATCAGAGCATCCATCTTTAGCCTACAGGCCCATAGTAGGTAGCAGACTTTTCCATGAAGCAGGACATTTCAAAGACAGTTTCACCTATATTGGCAGTTTGCCAGTCATTTTCTTCTGTGTCCTGCAGAATGTCTGGCAGAGTCTTTTATGAAGCAGGAACCATGAAGGACCATCTCACCTTTAGGCAAATTCATCAGTCATTTCTCTGTGAATCCTGCATAGCCAGTTAAGCAGTCCAGGTGAGAGCAGTTTCTTGCCCAAACGGCTAACCAGCTCCATGAGGAGCCTCTTCAATGCCCATCTTCCTTTTGAAGTCACTTTGTTCTGTGTCATGCAGAATGTAAAGATCTTGTCTTGTCAACTTGACACAAACCAGGGTCACCTGGAAAAAGAGACCCTCAACTGAGAAAAAATGTCTCCATCAGACTGTCTTGTAAACAAATTTGTGAAGCATTTTCTTGATTGATGATTGATGTGGAGTTGTAGGCAGTGCCATCCCTGGGCAAGTGGTCCTGGGAGGTGTCAGGAAGGAAGATGTGCCTGAAGAGCAAGCCAGTAAACACTGCTCTTGTGTGGTACTACGTCAGCTCCTGTCTCCAGGGTCCTGCCTTGAGTCCCTGCCCTGGCTTCCCCTCATGATGTAATCCATAAAATGAAATGAAGACTTGTCTCCCCAAGTTGCTTTGGACCATGGTGTTTATCACAGCAGTAGAACACAAACTTGGACGCT
>PVIU01030916.1:0-15501 GCA_004026605.1 Ondatra zibethicus | reverse complement strand
AAAATAAAAACCAGCTTCAGTAACTATCACAATATTTATTTTATTTCAATTTTGAAATTCTCTTTTTTATATAGAGAGGAGAGAATTTAATTAGGGGCTTGCTTACAATTTTGAAGTGTTGTTGCTAAAATATTCATATAAAATGTTAATAAATAAAAACCTTTTATTTATTGGAGATTTGACAATTGAGAAAATTTTACAATGAAAAGGAATAGCTTTTTGAAACATGAAACAATTTAAAATATTAAGAAAACACTAGCTATAAATTACTGAATGTTTACAAGGAAACCAAGTTTGCATCTTTTTTTAGGAAATCATTTGAAATTATCTTACAGTTCTTTATAATTGTATAATTTTAAAATTTGGACATTTTAGACTTTATCAAGAATAAATGTATAGATAATGAATGACATAAACAAAGAAGAAAATAGATAAAAAAAACCAATGAGGAAGAGACTAGGTAATTCTTCAATCCAGTAAACAGATATAGATTACTAAAAAAATTAAAATCTGAGGTCTATTGTAACTATAACAAAAATAAGAAAGTCAGGAGAAAGCCTGAAGGGGTGGCCCAGCTTTTATGAGCACTCACTGCTCTTGTAGAGGACCTCAGTTCAGTTCCCAGCCTCCACATTGTGTCTCACACACATCTCCAGTTCTACAAAATCCAGTACTCTCTTCCATCCTTGGAAGACACCACATAAGCATGGGGAGCCCATATATACACGTGGACATTAAGTCCTTTACATAAAATAAAATAAATTACACTTTAAATAAGAGGAAAAGTAAATCAAGAGAGACAACCATGCAGTAACATTTATTTCAGTGTTTACTTTTGATGTCAAACTTACCAAGACATTTAAAGATTTCGACAATATTTTAGATAGGCTATGGGAATGACAAGCCAATCACAATATTATTTACATTTTAAGCTTAGAAGATACAATTGTGAAAGTTACTTTTCCTTGGATATTTTTGTTTGTTTGTTTTTGTTTTTCGAGACAGGGTTTCTCTGTGGCTTTGGAGCCTGTCCTGGAACTAGCTCTGTAGACCAGGCTAGTCTCAAACTCATAGAGATCCGCCTGCCTCTGCCCTCTGCCTCCCGAGTGCTGGGATTAAAGGCGTGCGCCACCCCAGAACATTAGATTCCCCTGGAACTAGAGTTGCAGAAGGTTGTGTTCTACCATGGGGAACAGGTCTTGTTTTGTTTGAATCAAAGTCTTACTGTGTATCCCAAGATAACCTCAAACTCCCTGTTTGTTCAGACTCAATATCGTCCAAATATCCAAACTCAGGATCCTCTTGCTTCCACCTCGTTAGGCTGGATTCTAAGCATCTGCCATTACCCCCAACATGAAGTGACATTTTCTACTGAAGAAATAAGTTGGTAGTATTGGCGGGAAAATATAAAAATCAAGCATCTTAATATAGACATTATCCACACCAATGATAACCCAAACTGCAAAATGCAAGTTTATGTGTTTGCATGTCTTAATAGTCTTGTGAAGTCTCGGTAATTCTATCTTAATTTGAAAAAAAAATTTAAACCTCATTTTTTTTTCACTTGCTCCATTCAGTTTGTCTATGAGCTGTGATAAAATGGGTTCAGAAGGAGTCTCTTTGCCCATTTGTGATCTGAGGGGAGCGGGTCTGTTTTGCTCAGTAATATCACACTATCACCCAACATTCACAGACGGATGGATTGCAGCTCACCATTTTCTTTTCGAATACAGCAGATTTGGGCCTTCAAGCTACCTCACTAGCACTGGGACAGATAATATATTTTCATTTTTGTGTGAGGAAACAGAATCGCAGAAGACTCAATGATTTACTAAAGTAATGGCTTACTTGAGGCCTACGAGGGACTTGCTCTGAAGTAGTGTGATTTCTATAATGGAAAGAGCCAGGTAGAGCAGAAAGAATCAGGCATAGAAAGAATCATTAGGCACATTATTATTGCCAGGAGTGGAAAGGTTAAGGAAATACTCATAAAAGTATTTATAAATATTATTAAAATAAATCTAATGGGATGTTGACCATGTCAATTCCACAGGCACAGGCTCCCTTTAACTTCCTGTCACATCCATTTTAGAGTCAATAATTCTTGCTTTTAATGCACATCATTTTGGTTTTGTGAGGAATGAAAGAATATATACAACAAAAATTTCCTGAGGGGGAAAAGACACTGCATAAATATTGGTATTAATGTCATCATTAACATTTATAATGCTGTCACCTCTCTACCTCAGAGATGCATTGTGGACATTTGAATGAGGTAATGTCTGTGAAGTTTCTGAGTTCTCCAAATGAGAATTAAGACATAAATATAAGATTTTTTTTATCAATAAAATATTAGGTGAATCTGGTTTAGACAGAAAATAATAAAATTTGTGCAGCGAACTGGAACTGGGTAACAATGTAAATAATAGGGTGTCTTCCTAAAATTATATTGGCCTTAACTGAAAATGTAAATGGCTATCATTTAAATAATGAATTCAAGACATGCTTATATACTTAACATCTTTAAAAACATGGCTTCACTGTTAAGATATACCCATGTTATAATAGGATGCCAGTTTCTCTATAAAACTATCAAATTTAATTCAATTTTCCCTTCCTTTTTTCATGATGGCATTTGTATACATCCTACAGGAAGAGTCAACTGGGTCATTAAGTTACAAATAGAGAAAACAGAGTTTTTTACAAGATTATTGTTAACATATATTTCCAGAATGCACATAGTAGTTATAATCTCACTGCTCATGGAAATTTACAACACTCCATTGAAAATGGCATATGAGACTCTGAGGAGCACTGAGGATACTGTATTGAGCAAGAGCAATGTTGCTTCAGGAATCCTGTCTATTGGGGTCACTAGTATTGTTAGTAAAATGATTGTCACTGCACAAGAAATCATGGGGGTGCCATCTTTATATGTATTGTTGTGATGTTATAATTAATTTTATTCCAATTGATAATAGATTTCTATCCTCAGTAAGTTAACTAAGTGGCTTGTCGCTTGACAGAAAAATGGAAAAAAAGAAAAGAAACTTAGACTGTTCGAGTTTCATTAAATTTTAAAGATTTTTTTCCTTTTGGATCTGATGAACTTATAACTTGAGATATAGGTATTTAAAAATGAGACTCCAGGTCTCAGTAAAGCAAATGTGCCACATATGTCCCTGTTGTTGCTGTCCCTACAATGTCTCAGTGCCTAGGAGGAACAAGATGACAACACTGGACAGTCTATCTTGAGGTAGTAACTTCAGAATCAAACTGAGGCTGGGCATTGAGACAGATGTGTAGGTAGCTCCGTCTGATAGACATATATGCAGTAGAGGATATTATATTTTATTGAATCATTTGGATCACTTGAAATACTGTATTAAGAAGTGGCCAAGTTATCCGAGAAATGACAACTCCCATTTCTCTCACTGCAGTAGAAAGAAAGCTACAACTTATTGTCAGTGGATATCTCAAAGTCTTAAGGTCCAGTGATAATTGGAAAGAATAAAGCAAAGAGAAGACTCTCATGTTGATCCCCCCTCTCTGTTTTAGGTACATTTATCTGGATCATGATTTCTTAACAATATGAATACATAGGGGCTAAACCAACAGCTCACCTATTATCTGAGAGAAAACCTCAAAAGTACATGGTGAATTTTTTTAAATGAATAATCACAAGAAGTTCCCGGAATAATTTCCTTGGCATTGACTTCATTGGTATTTTTCTGTCACTATTATCTTGTTCATACATTGAACCTGAATTTACCTCCACCCTCTTCTCCTTTTCCCCACTGGAGGAATAATTGCTCTTCTTTTCAGAGTCTCCTAGGACCATCTTCTGCTCTGCAAAGTTGTAACAAGATGTGACATCCAGTCCTGGTTAATCAGTGTTCTGCCCAAACCCACAGTGGCAGTGAAGGAGGTGGCACTTTCAATTGTCCGTGACACTGACCAGGTTTTTAAGGAATAAGAGTGAGGGAAAATAGCATAAAATACTTAAATTTTTATGGAAAAGGTATAACTTGGTGAAAAAGCACCATCATAAATTCCCAAAAAGTGTATCTTAATGATACACTTAGAGTAAATCATTTGCCTTGAGAGACAGGAGGTCTCTGGTGACCTGCATTGCAGCCACAAGAGACTCCTAGACTAGCTACTTTCAGCTAAATGTACTCTCATATTAATATTTTAAAATGCCATAATGCCTCTCGGAAAACCTCAGAGGACAGATACATCAATTTGCGAGGTCTTCACTCCAGGAAATAGAAACAGGGATAATCTGCCATTAAAAGAAATAGTTCATTATGTCTGCTTCTTGGGAGCGCATAAACTATGTCCCTCACATACTTAAGTTGCAAATCCTCACTTTAATGTGAAGGGAAGCACCATGCCCTAGAGCTTTATTGTCCCACTGTTTATTAGTACAAAAAGGTTTGTTGTGGTATGAAATCTTAAGCTTGTTGCAGTAATCAATCAGCTTCAAAGAGTCTTTACCCCGAGCCAGATTCATTACAAATAAATCAATTAAACATCAAGTTTCTATTTTCAGAGAGGTTCACAATGCAGAATAGAAGCAAATGCATCACAGTTAGAGAAAGGAATCTTCCTGGAGCAATGTCTCTTCTCAAAGAGCCCTTCTGCCTTTATTGCACCATGGAGCACATGCTGGAGTTTGCGCTTTTATTTTAGTTAATTGCAGACATTCTTCTTCTTAGCATATATTTTTCATCGGGGAAAAATCACATCCATGTGAAAAAGATATGTGGCAAGCTAAAATTATTGCTGGAGGCAAGAAAAAGTAAACAATTGGTTTCTGTTTTCTTGTCATTTCCAGCCTGAGCCTCTAGTGAAGCATTCGGGCAATTTTCACCTTCAAAGCTGTATTGTATTTTTCCTCCCAACCTTTGTGCTACCATTATTTAGAGAACAGGCAACTCAGTGGCAGAGGCAAAACAAATACCAAACCAGAAGCAAAGCCAGAAAAACCCAAACCCAGAACAAAACAAAAATCCAGTCATGAACAATGAAACCTCCTTATATCTCAATATAAATCACTTCATATTGAGACAGATAATAACTGCATATTCTGAATTGGAAACCCAAGCTTCTCTGACTCACTTTGGTATACTGAGAGAGAGAAGGAGGCCTGCAGGGATATTTCTAAGCCAAATTATCAAATGAACACCATAAAAGCACTCATCATTTCTTGCTTAATTTTCACATATTTTTACCCTAATGTGTTTTTAATAAAACTAGCTGTTTGCAGAAATTCCTAAGACATGAGAGCTTTTGGCTCTAAAAGAGGTCAAAACCGAAAGATCTCTTATAGAAATGGAGCCGAAGTCACATGTGTGATGTGAAATAGGGGTACGGATAAAACACAGACTGAAGGTGTGTGTGTGGGGATGCGTGGATAAAGAGTAAGGTGACTTTTTTTGCATTTATCAGTGTCCCCACTTTTCTAATAAAATGCTGGCAAGTCTCGCTGTTGTCAGTGTCTTGTCAGCCAGTACTGACAGCTGTTTGGATGTCACAGGATAGGCTCTACCAAGGGTACATAAGACCACACACTTCTGGAGCCATCTCAGACACTAAGATAGAAATGCGCTCATCAATGCAAATAGTACAGAGCACTTCTTGGCTGCCCTCTGCAGTTTCTGAGCAGGGTGTCTATTGGGTAGAAAGCTTGGCACCTTCAGCCTTAAGTAAACGGTGTTTCTTCCATTACTGGTTTTTAAAGGGGTGGTGTAGGAAGGAGGAGAGGGAAGGGGAAAGAGAGGAGAAGAAAAGGGCAGAGGGAGAGGGAGTGGGGAAAGGAAGGAGGAGAGGGAGGGGGAGAAGGGAAGGGAGAGAAAAAAAGGATAAGGAGAGGAAGAGGAGAAGGGGGAAAGGGAGGGGGGAGAGAGAAGGAACCACCCTTTCTAATAAGATGGCTCTGATTTATTTTTGGGGGGATTTCTTTAAATCCTCTCGTTCTTCACTGGGAATAAAAGACATGTTCTGATGAGTTTTCAAACACGCTAGACAAAGAGAGTAAAATATCTCCATGAGTCATGGCCAGGCTTATTCAATGTACTTCAAAGACTTCTTGGAGGCACCTTTTTTTTTTTTGAATGTGCATTCCTTCAATTTCATTACCCTCTAAAGAAAAGCTCCTGGAAGTGTGTAATGATACTGAGACACAATAAGAAAAAAAAGCCAGATCACCTAATATTTGCATCATTAGAATATGAGGACAGTGAATGGTACTTTATTTGGGCCATACCTTAGCATGGGAAGTTTGGTATTTACTGGTGGGCAGCACTTGTTTTTTTCTGTAGATCATACCTTATCTCTAGAAGCAAATACTATTTTCTTTACATCTGTTATGGATATATTTGCCATCACATCATGTACAGCGTTTATTTTCAAGGAATTTATTTTTGTTTTTAAGAATTGTCCTGGAACCTATTCAATATAACCTAGAGTTCAGATACATGCTGACATACTGATATCCTTTGATATGTAATGCATTTGAAGGGAAATACAGAAAGCTTTAAAAAATAAGATATTTAGATAGGAAGACACACCGGGAAACACGGGATGAAGCATTAAGTACTATAAAATAATTGGGTTGCTTTTTACAGGAGTTGATTTGGAGTACTGCCATCAAAGAAGCTTTCTCTACCCCCTCCCACATCTTTACTGGAATTGCTTCATAGAACGATGGAAGATCAGTGTGTGTTCACCTTATAAAAGCTGGGACTGTTTGAAGGGCTTTGTAACAGAAAATGTTATTGTTTTACAGAATGTTTTGTTTGAAGTTTAAGCTTTCACCCTTCACTATTAAGATAACTATGAAAGACAATGAGGCAAAATAGCATCATACTGTAGGTAATTTAAAAAATTTCATTACCTAAAGTGAGATGTTTGCTCTTAATTAGTTCTCAAAACAGACACATTTCAGCTACTTTAGCTAGATTGGTAAAGGGCAAGTTTGGCAAAGTGAATGCAACCAAAAGTGTTGACATGGGCAAAATAGAAGTGTGTTCTAGATATTGCCATGTAAAGCAGAGCAAAGACTGTAGTGGCTACAAAGATGACAGAGACAGAGAGGAATAAACCTTGTGTTATTTTGGCCTCACTAACACTGAAAATACCTTTTCACTATAAATAAACCAGAATAAGTTTAAATACATATTCTGAAGTATGGGAGATAGCTCATGAGATACAGTCCTCTGTGTTCTGATCAATGAATAAAGTTTACTTTTGTATTTGTTACAATAAAAAAAGCCTTGTCTGAGTTTTTTGAAAATGTTATTCGGATATCCATTAAGAAGTTCACAGGGAAGGATGCTGTAGTGTATTCTGGTTAGAAAGATGGGGAAGAGAATTAAACCTATGCCAACAACTAATTGCTGGATATTTAATTAAGTGTTGATATAAAAATTTCTCCAGAAAAGCTATAGAATGGGAATTTATAAGTCCTACTTTTGCTCACATATAAACTTAAAATAAAGCAAGAATTGATGGTAGGTTAAACAGCTTAGAGAACTATTCTTTTTTATCTTTCTAGTCACCATAGAGAAATATTCTAATTTGTTCTTAAGCTTTGGTTTATAAGTTAAGGGGTGCTCAGATGGGCATTCAGTCTGCACCCCGATCTTATCTGCCACTTATGAAGGGGTTGAGTCTCAGGGTCCAGGCATACTCGTCAGTGATGAGGATGCCGATAACAATGTCTGTGTGGGATCCACTGAGCCCCTCTGTATGCTGCTTGGAATATAAATAATTTCTGCTTTGTTAATTTATAATCTTAGACCTCCTCCATTTTAACAAATTATTCCTAGGGCAAGGGAGTAACATGATCGCAGAGAATGATATTCCTTGCATAAATGACAATTTGAGTAGCCTAAAAGGGCAAAGTCTTTGGCAGCCTTTCTATCTGAAGGTTTTATAAGGTTGCCCCCTCCCCATTCTGTCTGGGCTAATTCTCGTATCTATAAAACCAGTGATGATTCCATGTAGCTATGGGTCCACTAGAAGTAAGTCAGTCGCTAAGTCAAGCAGGAAAGTCCTCTTCGGGTGGGTAGGGGTTTATATTCAAGTGATAGTGATCAATCATTTTGAACCTTGGGATTTTCCCCTAATATTTGTTACCACACACTTTCTTTAAAAATAATTTTTATCAGAACATTAAGAATTAGGTTTTACCATGGGATTATTTTTTATAACAGCATTTGATTTACTTGCTTCTCTTCCCCTAATTTTTCTTCTGAAGTCCCCCTACTTTGTGCTTTCCCACATCTAGCAACCTGCTTTCATGTCACATGTGACCTTAGCTACCTTTCCAGTCTCACTTTACTTAACGCCTTTTGCTCCCTTCTGGTTTCTTATCTAGCTTCAGAGTGTATATCCATTCTCACACCCTCTTATAGAGTCTATTCTGTTGGGCCAAAGTTATCCCAGGACCTGTACCTCGAGGCCTTGTAGGACATAGAAAATCCTGACTCGAGTTTGAGGGATAGTCTCAAAGCTACCAGGGATGAGACAGCAAAAACTAGGTAGATGCCCCTCCAGCCAGAAGGAGGGCTTGGCTGTCTCTCATTGGCTGGAGCTACCCCCACATCACACGATGTCACTTAACCTATATAAACTGACACTCACAATGATAAACTGAGTTCCTGCTTTGACTTGACTCCCTATCGTGTCTGGTTGTCCTGTGTTGTGGGGCTGTGGAGCAGGCAGATAGCGCACTCACCTTTCCGTGGGGAATAAGGCTAAAGAGGCCTGGCACTATTCAATAAATTAATCATTGGAAAATTTTTCTTTGTTTGTAAAGTTTATTAAAAATCAAAGAATAGAAAAATTTTGCATGAAAATATGTCAACTTTGGTGTCCACATTGTGGAAAACAGTTAATATATTTTCTGTTTAGTCTGGTAGAAAGAATATTCTGCCCAATTTGTCACAGTATTTTGGTTCCTTGGTAGGTTATGTCACAGGAAGGACTGACTATTCTTCTACCTTAACCCTGGAAATGGCATTTAGGGTGTGTTTGGACATACACACATGGTATGTCATGAGTGGGACACTCCTTCTAGAGGACAGTTGAAATGAAGTACTACAAAAGCTTTGTACTAAACATAAATTGTTAATTATAGTGTTATAAAAAACTATATTCTAAATCAACTCAATTAACATTCAGAGCTCAAAATTCCATATAAACATCAAGAATTGGGAGTGCCATCATTATGATACAAATACAATGGAGGATTCTAACATATTTATAAGAAAAAGAAATTTACTCATATAAATGTTTATTGCTAAATATTCAAGAAAATTATGTTGCTTGTGGGTCAAAGCTTTATTCAGCTTTCTTGGGCTAGTGTGTAAAGAAAGTAGATTCAGAGCAAGATGGGGGGGGGAATGTAGTAATAGGTGCGCAGTAGGCAGCTACTTTTAAAGTCCACCAGTGAAAGAATGTAAAAAAATAAGACTAGTAGAAAAAGAATTCTAAGATCAAATAGACAGAAATGATTCTACAATATATGCCTAAAGGGCAGTCATACGGGCTCTGCTTCAGCCTCCAGCAAATATTGGAGGGTTAAAGCTTCAAGAGGTAAGTGGAGATAGATCAGAGGTGGAGGGGAACACAGCGTGATTTTGCTCTCCTCTGGAGAGGAAACAGTGAGTCTATCTATTCAAATTGAATAGGAGAAGTTGATTAGGGGTGAAAGGCATTGGAAATGTGCATGTCTATACATAGGTAGTGTGTGTGTGTGTGTGTGTATAAATATGTAAAAAGACTGATAAAAGATCAAGGAAGAGTTAAGTAAAGAGACTTGGAAAAGCTCGCATGGGCTCAGCTGCAATTTGCAAACTCTCATTTTTTTTTTTATACTTTCAGGTGACTCTGACCCACTTGGAAATCCCCCAAATCACACCTTCATTATTTTCTCCAAAGACCACAATAGTGATATTACACATGGCCCATTTGCTCTACAGAGAACATGATTCAAATTCTTTACGTCTTAAAAAATAAATTTTATTTGTTTCCTGTTTCAAATCAAACTAATATGGTAAATTTGCCAAAAACAGAAGGCAATCTGAACTGCTTTACGCATTCATTCAGAATCATTTGTCATTCTTTCCTAAGCATCATTATTTGTCAAGAGAATAACTTAGATAGTTTATCTCAGAAGATAAATACAAAGTTAGTTTCAGAAAAAAATGTGTGTTTCTAAAGCAAGATATGCTAACAGTGGGTTTCAATATATATTAAATAATGTCATAAAACTGACCATAAGTATTGCTAAATATATTTGTACAAATGTTTGTACAATATCTACATGACTGTACATGTACATATGATCTGTGCATTAAGCCTAGTCCTCTTTTCTGAAAACCTAAGTAGAAATATTGTGCTGAGCTGTATAAATATTTTTTTCTGATTGCACAGAATATAAAAATCAAATGGCACTTACAA
The DNA here is from genome assembly GCA_004026605.1 of Ondatra zibethicus. NCBI lineage: Eukaryota > Metazoa > Chordata > Mammalia > Rodentia > Cricetidae > Ondatra > Ondatra zibethicus. The sequence goes on along the minus strand of PVIU01030916.1, from coordinate 5,028 downwards.
AATGCTCTATCCTGAAAACTTTTCTATTACTTGGTAAAGGTCTTCTTAAATGCTTTCTTTGAGTTTAGCTTGTGATTTACTGGGACCATTTAGAGACAGGTCATATTTTCAGGACATACTGTAGGTATTTTAATGCCTTAATCAATTTTTGCCACTTTAGTTCCTCTGCTGGGCTAGATTAATCTTCTCCTAGCTTCCCAAGATTCAAAGAATAACACTTATCAAAATCATCTTTACAAGAAAAAAAGTGAAGGTGCAATTAAAAAAAAAAGAAGAAAGCTCACTATTACCAAGTCATATATCACAGATATTCCTAACTGATATAAAACAAGCAAAGTTACAAATAAATGTGTTATTTAGTTCTAGGTACTGTGTAAAAGTGAATATTGCTTGTTTTCTAATTTAATATAATTTGAATTTTTTGTGTTTTTCCTGTTGATGAATTATTCCAAAACTGTAAATATCACAAGCCCCAAATATGTGTCTCTGGTAGAAATGAGATAAGCATAAATGAGAGAAAGGAGGCAGGAAAGGGCACTGGAGAACCTTCACAAGCGAATCTACAATATCTAGTATGCACAAAATTTGATTCATTATGCTTATCTTCTTTATTTTTAATATTGTTTTTACCATGAACTCCCCTTGGGCTTGTGTGGCTCTGTCTTGCATAGGCTCTCTTCTTTAGACATTAGTCTCCGCATGGAGGTGGGTGCTATCACACAAAGCCTGGACTCCAGTGTTAAGCTTGAGACAATGTCAGTGTCAATTGAGCCTCAGTTTCCCCAACTGGAAACTGAGGAGCTAGACCATGCTATAAGATTCTTGTCAGCATCCATCATCTCTATTTGAAAGCCTTTGTCCAAAATAGCAGCTTTAACTATTTTAAATGGGTCTGTCTCCGAGAAGAGACTGGCTGGGATTAGAAAAGTGGCAAAGTTTGACTTTACAAAGCCTTTGATTTAACTTATTTTAAAGGGACATAGGTTTGCTGCTTGGTGAAGTTTGTATTTTCTTCCCTTGTTTGTACATGAACAGTTTTCTGTAGCACTGAGATGTAAGAGTTGAAAGCAGAACACTGAAGACAGATATAAGTCAGTTTGTGAGAATCACAAATACCTCACATACAGAAGCGGTCATGTGAACTGTTAGCATTTTTTCCTAGTCTTGGTTAATTGAAGATGCATATCTAGAAATTTCTTGATAGGCTAGGTGGACATCTGATTCTACTATTTGAAGGAAAACTGTTAACGACACACTATGAGCACGTTTCCCTTTTTGGTCTGGCAATTTGCATAGGCTCGCTCCCTATTTGTCTGCTGATAACCTCATCAATCGCATCCATGCCCTGCTGACCATGCTGCCTGATTGCGGTAATTCCATTTTAGTGGGGCTTTCAGGAAGACTTGGCTTCTGCACTTAGCTAGTGCTGCATGTTGGAGTGATCCCATCTTCCCGAGAGTGAGCTGCTGAGATCATATTATGCCTGCCTTGATTTCTTTGTAAAGGCTGCCTATATAATTTCATATTGATCTTAAGCGGATGCTGTTTCATCTTTAACTCCTTTGTGAGCTGGGAGTCCAGTTATATTAGCGTCTCCTCCCTGTAATTCAGCGGGCTTTGAATATCAGTTTTCTGGCAGCCCTTGGCCCTTATTTTATCATCGCTCTTTCAGACTGAACTTGCTGCCTTTCTTTTCTTTTATTGTTGTTCTTGTGGATTTGCTTTTAGAAATACCAGAACAGTATATGGCAAGGATGTTAAGACTGAGGAACAATTACAAATATTACAATATGTAGATGAGGAAAGGACTTTCAAAACTCAGAAAGATATGAAAGGAAGAAGGGTGTGCACACAGAATGGATGTGGCATGTGCTGCCTTGCAGGCTAGGAAGGTTTCCTGAAAGATCAAAGATTGGTCAGTTATTAGAACGCAGGACCCTTTGGTCAGCTGAACAGTGAGAAAAGAACTGCCAGTGTAATGTATCTAGTGCCTACCTTTGTTCCAATGTCTACCAATTGTCGACTCCCCAGAACCTTAACTGGGCACATTGTGCAGAATGTGACAAAATAATACTGGTTTGCAAGCAAAATGTACTGTGTACACATACGTATTTTTTTTTTAGTGCCTTTGAATGTACAGAGCTTCTTGCATCCATTGTCTCCCCTCATTTTCACAGAAGTTTATAATACAGGCTGGGTAACTATTCATGTGACCCATGGTAGATAAAAGGAAACAGACACCAAGAGAGCTCGAATTAGTCAATCAACACACACAATAGAGCCGGGACTGGAATTTCTGTTTCTTCACATCCAACTTCTTGTGCTTTAATGCTGTGTTGGTTTGGAGGAACTCACACAAAAATACAATGCATATTCTTTGCATCACCCTTTGATTTACAATTCCTTATTTATTGCCGTGTCTTTGTACTTTCTGATTTGCCTCCAGCATGGTAGAGTTACTTTCATCACAGAAGAGAATGACAGAAATCAAGGTCTCTGTGTTACACACATTATTCTTAACTGCATAGGGAATTTTCCCACTGGATTGCCCTATTGTATTTTAAATTTTATTTTAGCTCCATTTTCTCGTCTGTAAAGTGAAAGGGTTAGAGTAGGTTCCTCTCATTCTATCAGAGTGTGATTAGGAGAATGGGAGGTGAGGAGCAAATCGGAGGAGCAAGTGAATATGATTAGCCTGGAATCATGACTACAGTGCATTATACATGTTTTAAAACTGGATACGGTATTTAGACCCCAAAGTGTTTCTTTATGAATTACCTTCATCCTTCAGTGGTCTATTTAGCCTTGCTTCAAACATAATCCTCACACAAATTCAAATCAATTTGTTTGTCTTCCATGTAAGATACTTAAATTTTTCAAAATGTGTTTATGCCCAAAGGCAAAATGTTTAGTTTTATAGAATTCTCTCCGTTGATATAGGGTTTTATAAAAAATGGCTGTAAACCTCCACTACAATATTTACATTTTCCTCCTTAGTCATGACTCTCTAGCATGCCTAAGCATTAGAGATCATTTTTAATTTAGCAATTTCAACTTCTTTATTTAGTGTCTGGCTGCTGTATCTGAAACAGACCCATCTGTCTCTACTGCCAAGAACAAATCAGCTTTGACAATGGTTACATTGGCCTTCAGAGTTGTTTATTTGTCATCCCTTTTTTGAGATAGGGTCTCACTATGTTACCCCTGCTGCCCACATTGGCATCACACTAAATATTCTCCTGCCTCAGCCTCCTGCGTAGCTGGGTCTGCAAGCACATGCCACCATGCCTGGCCCACTGCAATCAGTGTTTGGATGTGCAACCTTCTGATCTGGACTCAGACCCACTATTATTTGTCCACGAGGTCTCAAAGAAAAAGTACAGTTTAGGTTGACCTTTATCTGTGAGAGTCATACCTTCATATTTTCAGCATTTTCTACCAGTGTATGCCACCACAATCACCCCCTTAATTAAAAAAAATCAAATTTTAAATGAGGCAAATAACTATTTTATTAAATTTTTATATACAAGCAAAATTATTGGTCATGTACTAATCTACTACATTAAAATTCTCTTAGCAGGCAGAACTAATAGTACAATTGAGAGACTAGATTAAAGTAAATTTTACTGTTTGGTAAGTACTGACTTCTAAGAGACTCTTGCTTACATGGTACGGACCCCAGTGTAGTGCTTTGCTATCCAGCCATATCCACTGTGGCATCAATAACATAACCACAGCATAAAGCCCAGGGAAATACAGTAAGACTTGCCCTTCAATTCATATGTAGCTGATATAGTACCATTAGCATATTCCCTGTGATAAATCCAGAATTTATTCTTTCATGTTTTGGTCAGTATTTTAAAATAAATAATCCATATTGAGAGGAAAACCTAGACTTAAGTTATCCTGTAATTCCTAATATTTTTTGTTGACTGAGTTTTTCTGTCCTACCTGGTCCCACAGCTGTTTAGCCACACAGAGGTCTACATTAGTTATTAACTCATTGGCCTAGTAGCTCAGTCTTCTTATTAACTCTTATAACTTATTATTTTTGTCTATGTTAGCCATGTGGCTCAGTACCTTTTTTGGCAAGGCAGTCACATCTTGCTTTCTCTGAGGCTGGGTCACAACTGCAGACTGCTTTCCTCTTCCCAGAATTCTCCTGTTCTCATTGCCACGCCTCTACTTCCTGCATGGTTGACCCACCTATACTTCCTGTCTAGATACTGGCCAATAGAAATTGTATTAAACAAGTACAAGAAACAAATGTTTACAGGGTAAAACCATTGTCCCACAGCAATTTTTTTTGTGCAATAAGCAGGCTTGGCCTGATAATTCACTTTCTATCCTCTCTCACTCTTTCTGCCCTCGGCCTCTCTCTGACTCTCTCTACTTTTGGCAATCATGACTTCACAGGACAAAACCTACTGTGAAGGCCATTTTTTTCTTGTTAACAAGTATGCTGACTTTATTCCCAAGGATTTTTCTGGGGGGGAGGGGGCATTTTTATTTCCTGAAGTTTAACTCCAAGGTGGACAGGATCAAAAGTGGCAGAGAGCAAACATATTCCCTTAACAACATCCATAGTCATAGTTAACACGAATGCTTAGCCATGAATGACAATGAAACAAGCAAGCTGGCAAAACTCACCACCTATTTCCTTAAAAACAAACAACGAGAAACTCTGCACATCAGTCTCTGTAAAGAGAATGTGAAAACATCCATTGTGGTGCCCTGACTCTTCCGCAGGATCCATGCCATTTCTTTTTTTTTTTCCATACATTGTTTTGTTTTATTTTTTCCATTCAAGAACATAATTAAAGATAAAAAAAATTTTTTTTCCTTTCTTCCCCTTCTCCCGGTCCCCTCCCACTAACCCCCCACCCCTCCTCCCTCCCCCTTCTTCCTTGAAAGAGGGCATGGTGCCCTGCCCTGTTGGAAGTCCAAGGCCCACCCCCATCCCTCCTGGCCTAGGAAGGAGTGCATTCAAAAAGACTCGGTTCTCAAAAAGTTAATACATGCAGAAGA
>PVIU01030915.1:0-15495 GCA_004026605.1 Ondatra zibethicus | reverse complement strand
AATCTTAAAAGTCTCTTAGAGAACTTATATTCAAGTGAATCTGAGGGTTTAATAGGCAAAGCTGATGTCTGCGGCATTGAAATAGTATGTTTCTCCCACTGCGGGACCTAATCTCTCATCCCTACAGCTGATGATAGTTTTGTAAGCTAAGATTTTTATGCCAAATATCCTCTGGATCTAGCGCCTGCTCAGGAACATGCTGTGCAAAGCACCCTCTTTGCCCTGGTGCTGCGTGCGGGAGAAGAGAAGGCTTTAGTCTCTCATCCCAGTTTGGAAGATTTGTATAGAGTCATTACAGTCCCAGGCTTACCAAGAACAGCCTGAGCTTTTGCTTGTGACTGTCTTCAAACCATATTTCTTCCAACAATGCTGTTTCCTTTCATTTTTCCTCACTTGCTGGAACTTTAGGCTCTCTTTCAAAAGACCCTTCAGAGTCTCTCTCTTGGGTGCCTTCCTGAGGGGAGCTAATTTTTCTTTCAAACACTGTTCTAAAAAACTGCTTTATTTCTGCCTTAAAACTTTGTCTTCTGCTTCTCTAATAGACTTGCATACAGATCGAATTGTGTATAATTCTTAATTTTACCCTGACCCGCTCCCACTTGGAGGTAGGCTTTTTATTTGTGGTGCAGGTCCTGCTCAGTCAGGTTAGTAGATTTGCCCTTTGTAATTAATTCTAAGGCTATAGTCCTGTGTCCGAGTAAAGTTAGGAACACAGTACACATATCTGCCTATTCCAATAACATCAACCCTCTTGTACCTGATGTGTTTGACAGTTTCTAAATTGAGAAGCATATGAATGGAGAAGACTTTGAACCAGGTAAATGTAGCTGTCACTGCTGGGACATTATTCGCAAAGGCTGTATGAGTTAAGGATGCATAGAGAACTTCCCATCAAGTGAGATGAACATGAAGAGGCATTTTGGAATTATGAATTTTAAATAAATAAGCCCACTCCAGCTACTATCAGGAATGTGAGGGAGAAACCATGAAGTATGACCTTTGGCCCCCACTTAGAAGGGTTACTCCCAGCTCTTTCCATGCAAACTTTTGAAAATACTTTCAAAGAAATGACTATGATGTTCTCCTGCACACTCTATCACTGTCACCTGGGGCAGGGCTACAAGTCATCCCAGCTGACATCCTTTCTCTTATAGTATTTAGCAAAATTAAACTGTCAGTCTTCATTTTTCCTGATGGCTTCAGTACAGTACACATTTCTAACTAAGAGGCTTTCCCCCCGTTTTCTTTTCATTAGTTTTAAAGGACTTGGTGGATTCAAAGCCTTTATTTTCAGATTGACGTCTTGAGATCAGACCCAAGATACTGGAGGCAGACATCAGTGCAAATGAAGCCTGGCAGCATAACAGAAAAAGAATGGGTTTCCTCTATCACTTAGAAATTCTCTAAATTCTCAAAGCTTGGGTGAGTGCCATGTCCATGGATTGTTTCATCATTGCTGAGATGGAGTGAGGAGTGTACAGATGTGGGGCAAACCCCTGAGCTAATTCATAATAGTCTTAAACAATCCAGAGAGGAGGAAAGACCTCCCCATAGAACATACGAGGCAAGGTAAGTATTCTATTACTCAAGTGATGAGCTTCCCAAATCTCCTCTACCAGTGGCATCTCTGGTGGCAGCATCATGTCACTCTTCATATTTGAGTGACCTGATCTAGACCAGAGTGTGTTTCATAGAATCTGAATATAGTATAGTCCTGTGAAACTTTAAACATTCCCAATATACTAGGAGTGTTGAAACATTTGAAGTTGCATCAGCATTCACTCATCCCAGCCCAAGACAGATTGAGCTGGATTACAACAGCTAGCTGGCAAGTTTGCTGCTGAAGACTACCCAGTCCATGTCTTGCCTTTTCTTACATCTTACTTTTCCATTTACATACCAGGGCGCCTAAGCTGCCTTCTATAACCCAAAATCGTATCTTTTCTTCTTTTAGTACTGTGCCTTTTATCCACATCCCCAGTGTCCTAAAAGTCACACTAATATTCTCTAAGTGTCTTCAGAAAGTGCCATTGCTATCTGCAAATTGTCTGTCTACAGAAGGCCTTTATTTATTTCTAAGATAAAAGAAATCTAGTGAAGGAGAATCAGCTGTAGGAAAGAATGAAGCTTTACTAGTTATGAAATATTTACTTTTTATAGGAGTGTAAATATACCAATTCCGAGCTCCCTGAAGATGTAACTCATTCTTGTTACTGTTTCTCTATGCTTCAGTGTTTAGTAGGACCTTGAGTAAGTGAAAATTCAAGTAAAGTTCTGATTAACTGCAGTCAAATGAGTTTAAAGTTATGAAATGTTACTTCATGAGATATGTTGTATAGTTCATAGCTATGTGTGCTTGTTGATTGTCTTTCTTCTCTAATAGGGAGCAAAACACCTTCAAGCACTGTTAAAGCTAGTAAGTAGGACTGAAACTTCTAGATCAGCCCCAGTCATGTTCTATGACTTAAGTATGTGATGTGTTAAGCAGTAGGGCCTTAACCAGGAGCAAGAACAATAACATATAATGTCTATGGGATCTTATTGGTCAGCAACCCACCCCAAAGCAACACTTTATTATTATTGGGCTTTTAACTAGCTTCTGGTGTCTGGTAGGGGTTTGTTGCCTCCTTATAGGGTAACACCACAATAACCCTTTTATAAAATGTGTTTGGAAGTCCCTGAGTTTAAATACATTCTTTAAAAATAAGACAGAAAGTGATGCCATTTAAAATATCAACATGGCTCTAACAACCAGAATGGAATCATTAACACTAAAGAAGTTTCAATAATCTGTCACTGTTCTGAGGAAAATAAGAAAATAATCCAGTCACTGAACAAACTTCTTCTCAAAGATTACCTATACATATACTTACAATAATTGAGATTGAGTCTTATGATAGTATAATGAACACAATTATAAACTGTTCAACCTCCAACACCGTCTTCTAGCTTACCACACAAGAATGTGGAGAGTAGTTTTCCTTTTATAATCAGCAGTTACTGTTGAAAACATGAATTGACAAGCAAAGAAAAATCATATATGCTAGGCTATCATGCTTCCAGGAAAGTCAGGATGTACATTAAACTCTGATGAAAATTTGTATTGCTTAAAATTTAGAACACTACCAATGACTTCCTCTGGGTACGTAGTTCAGTGGAAATTTACTAGACATTATTTTATTCAGAGTGACCAGAGCACGTTGATTGATCACTTAGTAGAGTAGAAAGGTTGTGCATAAAGAACAATGAAGTTTATTCTAAGTTTTCTCTTTACATGTTATTTATTTACATGCTTATGCTTATGTAGGTACATATGTGGAATATATAGAGAACTCAGATGATCATTTGAAGTAGTTAGCTGTCTCCTTCTACCATGTGGGACCTCAGGCATAGAATTTAGGTTTTCAGGCTTGGCAGTAGGCACATTTACCCACTGAATCATCTTGTGGGTCCAAGTTTGTCTTTAAATAGTCAAATAGTCATGTGTGGATGACATACTACATGGAACTTCGCATATTGCAACGTTTCCAGGTCCTCACCCTGTGATGTCCTCTTCTGTTGAGAAGGCCTTCCTTCCACTCTCCCAAGGTCTCCCTGATAAAAATCATCTCCTTTCAAGCTTACCCTTGATGTAGAATCCATTTGATTACCCATGTAAATTTGATTATAAAAAAAAAATCCATGAATAATAATGGCCTTTTTCTAACATTTATGATTTTCCTGCATATAAAATTGTGTAGTGCTATTAATATTCTTATAATGTTTTGGATTTAATTTTTATGTTTATAATGTACACTTAGCAAGAGATTATTAATTTCTTTCATGGAAGAATGTGCTTTGCTCAACTTTGCCTTTACAGTATTTTATATAGCAATGGGGATAAGAGTATTTGTCCTCTGGGGCTTTTCTAAGAATCAAATTACATGATACATTTGAATATTTGGTGCAACTACAGTGTACCCTGTGTATATAGAAGTCAAGTGGGCAAACTACGATTTTGCTTGTTGATACAGCTGGGATCTAGATGTGGTGAAAATAGTTTCTTTCCTTAGCTGCTCAACAAGGAGGGAAAAGATCTTAAACAGTCTGCCTTAGAAAAGGAAGAGGTATTTGTATGATGGTTTAATAAGTGTGTTACATTGTGTGGAATGGTGTGGGGTATAGTCAAGTAATGTTTTGAATAAAATATTCTACTAAGTTTATTAATAGAATATATATACCTACACACACACACACACACACACACACACACACACACACAAATATCTGTGTATGTCTGTTTCTGAAAAAAACACTTCATGGTGCTGACTCCAAAACTACGATGTACTCCAACCTAAAAGCTTCCTACCATGAGTAAAAGACAACTTACATATGTGAAATTGTTCATTGTTAACCAATTAAAATGAAGGCTCATCAACCACAGTTTGAGTGACTTACTAGGCACAATAATAAGCAAGAAATTAGTGTCTTGTGACTCCACAGAAACAAAGTTAAAAAATAAGCAAAAGAAAATACTGTTGACAGGAAATAGGGTAATGGCTAATTGTGGCTGTGTTTTAGGAGGAAAAGTAATGTAAAAACTGGGAATACATAAGGATTTAAATTATTATTGGTGATGTGGGATGCACTTCTGTGTATATGTTAATTTTATTTTATTGGTTAGTGAATAAAGCAGCTTTGGTTTATGGCACGACAGAACATAGCCATATATATATATATATATATATATATATATATATATAGAGAGAGAGAGAGAGAGAGAGAGAGAGAGACAGACAGACAGACAAAGACAGAGACAGAGAGACAGAGAAAGACACATACACACACACACACAGAGAAGGCAGAGTCAAAGAGACACCATGTAGCTGCAGAAGGAGACAGATGCTGGAACATTACCCAGTTAGCCACAGCCTTGGCGACACATAGATTAATAGAAATGGGTTGATTCAAGATATAAGAGCTTACTAGAAATATGCCCGAGTCATTGGCTGAGCAGTGTTGTAACTAATTAATATAGCTTCTGTGTGATTATTTGGGTCTGAGCAGTTGGAAAGAAACGAGCAATCTCTGCCTCCAAATGGCACCCATACATTTGGGGCTAACCCACATGGGCAGTCACACACTTTAGGTTAGGGTACTTGTGAGCCTGCTCAGGTTTAGGAGGAAAGTAGCTGAGAGCATGCCTGCCACTCAGTATCCTGGCATGGGCAAGCAGTTGGATTGGGTCTGCTACGCGTGCACAGGTAAGAAAGCATGGCAGATTCCGGCCACCACACATGGAGACATTTCCAGGCTGCACAGAATGCTGCACGGCAGATTTAGCTTTTACTCAGACTAAAAGGGTTTATATGCTGCATGGTGCTTCCCAGAGTTGAGGGTGTGAGCATGGCTCCCACCCCGGAGTCCCAGAACTGGAGGTAAATGTACCTCCATCATATTGAAAGGCCAAGAGAGGTGGAGCCAACATCCAAGGCTGCCAGAACTACACTGCTTACCACTTTAAAATGCTTTTTTTTTTTGCCAGAAAAGGATTTCAGATACACATTTGACAGATGTAGACATACAACCTCTAAATGAGACATAGTTTGTTTAAAAATGTACATAAATTGGGAGAGAGAGGAAAATGAATATAGGCAGTCATAAAAAAGAAGTAAAGTCTTTAAAGAGACAGTAATAGTAATATAAAAAGTAGAGTCATAGATTAAAGGAATAAAGAAAAATAAGCCACATAAAGATGGAATATACACAGAGAGAATGGATTATGCATATTATTGTGTTTATTCTGAATTTTTTGACTGCAGAGAAACATTTGATTCTGGAGGTTACTAACGTAAACCAACATAAAGTTATCTTCACTTCAAAATTTGGATTTAAGTATATATTGCTTTGGAAAAGAGGTTCTGCTTTTGTTTCCACAGAAGATGAGACCCTGTGGATTCCTTCCAGGCTAATGTGGTTTGATGAAACAAGATCCCATGAAAGGTCTCCATAAACCCTCAAAATACTTCACCCAATAAACAGCAGGAAGCAATTTGGAGAAAAAACTGTCCAAATTCCCAAAATAATGGTTTATAAATGTCTGATTTTACTTAAAGGGGTTGATTATAAGTGTTTAATGGTCACAGTCAATTTCTAAAAAAAATAAGGGGATATGATACAGATATGAATATTTTACACTGGTGTTGACTTTGGCTTATTCATATAAAATTAAGGTAAATTTTGTTGTATGTATATTTCTACTCTTGTTTAAGGTATTATGTTCATACAATTTATTTATAATTAAAGTTACAGATTAATAGACAGTTATTCATACTTGTCAAACTTGTAGTCATGATAGTTAGGTTTTCTAGTTGTACAGAGATATATTTCAGATGGATAGGTATTCTTCAAATATTTCAAAGATCTACAGAACATGGCATATAAAATGTTTTAAGAACTTAGATTTTTCTTGAGAGTGAGACATGTCTGCTTCTGGCAGCAGTTATTACTTCAAGAGGATTATGGGCATTGAAGAGGCTCCTTATGGGGTAGCCATTTGGGCAAGAAACTGCTCTTGCCTAGGCTACTTAATGATATACTGTATGAACTGGACATGCAAGACCCACAGAAAAGTGAGTGCTAAACTTTTCAAAAGATTGAATGGTCTTTCAGGTTTCCTGCTTCACTGAGGTAACTGTCCAACATTCTGCAGGATGCAGAAGTGACTGAAAAACTGACAACATAGGAAAAGCAGCCTTTCAAATTTTCTGCTTCATGGTAAAGTCTGCCAGATACTATGGGCCTGTAGGCTGAAGATGGATGCACCCAGAACTATGGGTGACTGTCCAGGCAATGAGATGTCTCTCTCGATTCTAGAGTTTTGGAAGTTGCTTACAATGCACTTCCTGTTTACTTAGGTAATATTATATCCTTCTGGGGTCTTTGATGGAGTTGAAGAACAGATAGTTATAATTATAGTTTTCCTTAGTTATGATAAAGGATAAACTAGATATAAAACTTTAGACTCAGAAATATAGTATAAATGATAGAGTATTTTCCTTAATTTGTTCAATGTAAATAGACTAAATATTCTAACTATAATTCTTGCTTGATAACTGTTTTGTATGTGTAATTTTACTATGTTAAAGTTAAAACCTTCATTTTTTGTTTAGACATAAAAGGAGAGATTATGTGGAATGTCCTTCTGTATATGTGTTGCTTTTATTGGGTAAAGAATAAAGCTTCTTTTGCCTATGGCAGAGCAGAATATAGCCAGGCTGGAATATGAATATATATGCATATATGTGTATATATATATATATATGTGTATACACACACACTCACACACACACATATCTTATAGATTTCTAAGGGATTCCCCCATGCCAGGTTTTTTAACTGACCCTGAAATGCATCCCCCTCCCAGTGGTGTCTTTCAGTAATCTCTTCTATCCCTCCCCCAAATTTAGCACTCATGTTCCCATGCCCACCTGCCTACAGTCCATTCATGAAATCTTGTTTATTTCCCCTACTCAGGGAAATACTGGCTACCACCACACAAACCATTCTTGTTTCTAGTCTTGCTTGGATTGTGGATTGTAGTATAGTTTTCTTTTATTTTACAACTAATATTCACTTATGAGTGAATGCGTACCATATTTATCTTTCTGTGTCTGAGCTACCTAAATCAGGATAATTTTTTATAGTTCTATGCAATTGCTTTCAAATTTCCTGGTGTCAATCTTTTCAACACTTGAGAAATATTCCATTGTGTAAATGTTTAACATTTTCTTTATTTATCCACTCTCTGTTGAGGAACATCTAAGTTGTTTACAGGTTCTGGTATTACTAATCAAGTTGCATGAGCATATTTGAGAAACTATCTTTGTGGTGTGATTGAACATCCTTTCAGTATATGCCCAAGACTGGTATAGATGGGTCTTGTGATAGATTATTACCAGTTTTCTGAGAAACCACCACACAGATTTCCAAAGTGGTTATATAAGTTTACACTCCCACCAGCAATGGAGTGTTCCCTTGTTCCACATCCTCTCCAGCCTGAGCTGTCCTTTATGCTGATGATCTTCACCATTCTCACAGGTGTAAGATGATGCAGAGTCCATTTGATTTACATTTTCCTAATGGCTAAGAATGATGAACGTCTCCTTGAGTGTTTCTCAGTTGTTTGAGATTCTTCTGTTGAGAATTCTCTGCTTAAATCTGTACCCCATTTTTAAGTTGGATTATTTTGTTTGTTGGTGTCTAGTTTCTTGAGTTCTTTATATATTTTGGAGATCAGCCTTTTGTCTGTCATATGTGGGGTTGGTGAAGGTCTTTTCCCATTCCATTGTCTGATTGATTGTGTCTGTTCCTTACAGAAGTTGTCAGTTTCATGAGGTCTCATTCATGAAGTACTGAGCTTAATATCTACACTATTGGTGTCCTGTTCAGGAAGAAGTCTCTTGTGCCAGTGTGTTCAAGAATATTTCCCACTTTCTCTTCCATCAAATTCAATGTATCTGAATTTATGTTGAAATCTTTGATCCACTTGGACTTGAATTTTGTTCTACGTGATAGGATTCTATTTCCATTCTTCTACATACTGATATCCAGTTAGGTTAGCAGCATTTGTTGAAATACTGTTTGTTTTCCATTGCATAATTTTGACTTCTTTGCCAAAAAATCAGATGTCCATATATGTGTGAATTTATGTCTAGGTTTTCAGTGTAATTCCATTGATCTACCTGTCTGAGGGAGTGGCTAACCAATGACTACTCTAGCTTAAAACACAACCCAGGAGAGCAGTTTCATCCCTGAAACTGTCTTGAGCATCAGTACCCACAGGTTGGATAAGCCAGAAACTAGAATAGAACCTAACAATCTTGGCAAAAAATAATGTCAATGTAATAATTCCTAATGATATTCTGCCATACTTATAGATTGGTGCCTAGCTCAGTTGTCATTAGAGAGGCTTCATCCAGCAACTGATGGAAAGAGATGCACACCCACAGCCAAACATTAGATAGAGCTTGGGGAATCTTGCAAAAATGGGGAATAAAGGATTGGAGGAGCCTGGGGGGGGGTCAAGGACACTACAAGAAAACTCACAGAATCAACTAATCTGGGCTCATAGGGGCTCCCTAAGTTTGACCTGACAAGCAGGGAGCCTGCATGGGACTGTCCTAGGCCCTTTGAATATGTGTGAAAATTGTGTAGTTTAGTCCTGTTGTGGAACTCCCAACAGAGGGGACAGGGGCTGTCTCTGACTTTACTGGCCCTTGGGACCCTACTCCACATACTGGGCCACCTTGCCTAGCGTTAATACATGGGGAGGTGCTTAGTCTTACTGTAACTTGATATGCCATGTTTTGTTGATATTCATGGAAGACCTGCCCTTTCCTAAATAGAAAACACCAATGAGGATGAGGAGTGGATTGAGGGGTGGGAACAAAGGGAAGCTGAAGAGGTGGGACTTAGAGGAGAGGTGAGAGAGGAGACTGAGGCTAAGGTGTAATATAAATAAATTAATAAATTTTTAAAGATCCCCTCTTCCAGCCAGGCGGTGGTGGTGCATGCCTTTAATCCCAGCACTCAGAAGGTAGAGGCAGGCAGGTCTCTGTGAGTTCAAGGCCAACCTGGTCTACAAGAGCTAGTTCCAGGACAGGCTCTAGAACTACAGCGAAACCCTGTTTCGAAAAAAACAAAAAAAGAAAAAGAACAAGATCCCCTCTTCCTTTTACTTCTTTATCTCCTACTTTTTCTAACTTATATCAGGTTTCAAAATATGCATTCCCTCTACAGGACTGCCGAATGCTAGGATATATTTTTCCTGGAAACCTGTTTTTTATACCCATTATCTTGACTTTTGTGGGGAAAAGAGTGTTAGAAAAGAATGGACACGGCATGCAGAAGCATTAGCTTTGTTTCATAGAGGTCCTGAAACCAATAATCCATGGGCCAATTTCAGTCCAAAGAAAATCACCTGCTGATATTTTATTATTTTAACGTGTGTTATGTTTGTTTATGCTCTGGGACATTTGTTTAATGATGTAAAGTTGTGCTGCTTTTATTTAAGCTGCATTTGTTTAACTCTGCAATGCTGTGATTCTTTGCCTCTCTAAAATACCTGATCATCTAATAAAGAGCCGGATAGCAAATAGCGAGGCAGAAGAAGGATAGGCAGGGCTGTCAGGCAGAGGGAAGAAATAGGAATGGAAATCTGAAAGAAGGAGCAAGAGAACAAGGACAGGAGGACAACAGGGGCTAGCCTTCCAGCTACACAGCAAGCCATGGAAAAAGAAGTAAAGAAAAGGTATACTAAAATAGGAAAAGATAAAACTTCAGAGGCAAAAGGTAGATGGTAAGAAAAGCTGGTTAGAAACAAGTAAAGTTAAAGCCAAGCATTCATAATTAAGATGAAGATTCCATGTGTGATTCATTTGGGAGTTGGGGGGCACCCAAAAAAACAAGAGTAAAAAGAGCAAAAACAACCAAAAACAATCTTCTCTCCTCCTAGATCCCTAGCAAGTGGGATCAGAAAGATGCATCCAGTATGGGTCTGTCCAGTCATCACCGGGGAAGTCTTTGCATTCTTGTGTGGCTCTAGTGAGGGAGGAAAAGGTGTACAGGTACTTGCAGGAGGAGAAAAGGGGAACCCAGATCCCCAGTTGGACACGGGCACCATATGTATGTGTAAGCCACTCTAGTTTCTTTACTAAGTCTTCTTCATGTCATCTCCCTGCTCTTCTTTTTTATCTTCTAATGGCAAAGAACAAGGACATGAAGGGTCTGCAGATGAGGCTTATGCTAACCAGTAAAATCGCAATACCAACATCTATTTTTCAAAATTATCTGAATTTCTCATGTCTCAGCTGGAATTATAGTACAAGAATATGTTTAATATAAAATAAAGTTTATTTATAAGCTCTCAAAAGTAGTAGATGCCACTCTAAGAAAATGCTTAAGCTATGATCAATTTCCCTTAAAATTAATATTAGATGCTTGAATGTTTATGAACTAAGAGCTGGTTATTCTCAAAGTAGACAGATTCCTTAAGTAGAACAAGACTTTCTTCTTAAAACAAACAAAGTAAGAGAAAAAACTTATAGAAGTAACTTTTTATTAGTAACTTAATAATCTAGCAAACATGTAGGTTTCTTCATTGTATTTTAAATTATAAAATATCTTTGTTTAACTGATTACAGTCATGCCTTTATGATGCTTAAATATCAAAATTATTTGGAATTAGGTGGATATCATTCCATGAAATGTTTTACTACCAGTATTTAAAATATAATACCAAGAGCATCCTTTAGTGCTTATCTGAATTCATACTGATAATAAGCTGTTGAAGACCTTCATTTGGAGTTTTTATTCATTATTTTCATTCCTTTTTTCTCCTTAGTAATTAGATTTATAATTGCAAGACTTGCTCCAGCAGTGGTAAACAACTGTGTATTCCATTTAAGAAAAATGTCTGTGTTCCCGAGGATTAATAGATGATGGCAAGTGCTAGGATTATGTAGCAAAATAATACATCCTCATTCTAAAGTAGCTGGAGTGCTCTGCCAACTTGCTCCCCCTGTCATCTTGCACTCAGAAGAAGCTTACTGCTGGCAAAAAGGAAACCCTCCTTGGTTTGCAGCCCTTGAGAAAATGTTTTATAATGTTAGAAAGAGGTTATACAATTCTTAAATCATACGCTAGCTCTACATCTGACAGGAAGGGCAGATCCCCAGGACCAAGCCAGTGAATTTTCTAAAATTTATTAATAATAAGGACACACCCCCACTTTGAAAGACCATCTCAAGGACACGTCTCTCAGACATTGTAGATGATAACTGTCGTTACAGGAAAGTAATTTTTCAACTTCAGAAGTATATGCTATCAGTAAGCTGTCTTCCCTTCCTTTCTTTTTTTTTTTTTAAGAGAAACAATTCCACATACAAAACGTGAATTAATCTGACATGGGAAAATGTAGGGTTGGTTTTTAAATGATGCTAATTTGCATTTCAGAGTGCACCCCACAATTATACATATTAAAACAGATCGCTAAAGCCAGTTGGTTTCTCAAGCGACAATAATTCCTCTTTGTCGTTAGCTGCCTTTCTATCACACCCAGTTACTTGAGAAGGTTCTCCACTGCTGAACTGAACGGCATCTTCAAATTACCTTTGAAGCATAACTCACTGTTTGCTCAAGCTAAAGGAAAGAAAGTGAAGACATGAGATGATCATCAGGATCTTTGAGTAGAACAGTTGAAAATCCTATCTGGATATGAATCTGTGGGAAGCAGAGACATTTTAGTTATACTGTCATTTATAGCAGAAGCACTTTAATTTCACTCACAGATTTGATTCAGAAATTGTTAAACAAGAAAAGTGAAACAAAGCTTCAAGAAGGAAATCACTCGCTTCTGATGATAGTAAGGATCTTGTTTAAAATAATGCATATAATACATGAACATATATATTTTGTTGTAGTTGGTTGTCTTAACTCTTTTATTCTTTGACTCTTTCAGGGGCCTGCCACACAGCTCCCAAATACATTCACACAGAGACTTACTCTCACTTGTAAGTGTCAAGTGCTTATCTTTAGTTTGCTTTCTTTTTAATCAACTTTTCTTAAATTATAGCATCTATATTTTGCCTCTGGGCTTTTACCTATCTCTATTTCTGTATATCTTTACTTCTTACTCTGTGGCTTACTGGTTGTGTATCTAAGT
Source organism: Ondatra zibethicus (assembly GCA_004026605.1). Taxonomy (NCBI): domain Eukaryota; kingdom Metazoa; phylum Chordata; class Mammalia; order Rodentia; family Cricetidae; genus Ondatra; species Ondatra zibethicus. The sequence goes on along the minus strand of PVIU01030915.1, from coordinate 2,792 downwards.
GGCTGGTCCCTGATGTCTCCCACTCTTCCTTCTTTGCTTGTTCCTTGATCTCTCTTCCCAGATCTCTTCTACTTTTTCTCTCTGTCTGCTAGCCCCACCTATCCTTTCTCCCACCTTGTTATTGGCCATTCAGCTCTTTATTAGACCAACCAGGTGTTTTAGACAGGCAAAGTAATGCAGATTCACAGAGTTAAACGAATGTGATGTAAAAGAATGCAACACATCTGTGCATCATTAAACAAATGTTCTACAACATAAACAAAAGTAACACATCTTTAAATAATATTCCACAACATTTTGTATATTCTATGTATATGTGACAGCATAAGTAACTGCTTATGTGTTAATATTGATATTTCAAATGTTACCAGTTTACAAAAAAAACTTACAAAGGAAATAATAGTATTTTGTGATAATTGCTGAAAAGAGTAGAAAGAATCCAGAGGATAAGGTATTAGTAGCAGCAACAGCAGGAGCAGGGAGACAGAGAAGGAGAGGAAGTGAAAGTGATTTAATACTGTTCTGAGTTTACAAAGCAAAGTTGCCATCATCTACAGGTAGACATACTGAAACAGCATATCTCTCTTGCTCACTCTCTTTCATTCTCTCCCTCTCTCCCTCTCTCTTTCTTATTTCTTTTTTTATTATTGTTTTTTTCAAGACAGGGTTTCACTGTTGCTTGGGAGACTTTCCTGGAACTATCTCTTGTAGACCAGGCTGGCCTCAACATCACAGAGATCCACCTGCCTCTGCCTCCCATGTGCTGAGAGTAAAGGCGTGCACCATGACCACCCAGCTTGTTTTATGGTAAGACATAAAAGATAGGTCTTCTTGCATGCTAGGCAAACAGTCTAGGAAGTGAACTACATCCTTATCCTCTTATTTATACAACTCACAATGAAGTTTGTATTTTATAGTGATATGTAGGATGCACCTACAGTTGCAATTCATCTGCTATTTATGTATGTGTATATATGTAGGAGACTTTTGCTCTGGGGCTGATCAAGCCTTCCCATCTCTTATTCATAGTTACAATAACATCTTATAAGTTGTATTTGAAAGCAGTCTTATAGTAAGGTAATAGGGAACTTTCCTCAACAGTCTACACTCTATTCATTTCCCCTTTAGAAACTAGATGTTGTATTAGACTATGAGTAAGGTTCATGAGAGGTAATTTTAAGGGTTCATCAACTTCAGCTGTCCTTCAAATAGACTACAAGATGACAGAAATTCTTCTGTGTCCTGAGTGCTCTGAAACCTTAGGAACTGGCTGGTGATGAGTCCTCATTTTCTGATTTTCTTTACTATGGTGATTAGTAATCACATGTCATGTGGATGGCGATCATGAGCTCTCTTTATCACTAGACTCAGACAAGCTGAGAACCAGTCAACTTGGATTGCCTTTTCAACAGTCATATGAGGGAAAGTTGGTTCACATCTGAAATATACAGCTTAGTGTCCCAAGCAAAGCTCAGATCTGGCCCACACCAGAATCTCATCAGAAATTCTTTCATCCTTACTACCTTAAGGCCACCCTTATGTTTAGGAATTCTAGAATGTTCTCTTCTAAGTGTATGTTCTCTCAAAATTATGTTTATGAGATTCCATCAAACTTATGTATATAGTTGTAAATTACTTTTATATAATATTCATATTCATTTTGTAAGTATTTAATTCATTTCTATTATTTGCTGACATTTGAACAATTTTTCTTCATTATAAATTGTATTTTAATGAATTTTTATAAATATGTGGTTGAAGTATTATAGACTCAGAAATAATAAGTTAAACCCCAATGTTGGGAAGGATTAAACTAATATGTTGAAGAAAAATTGTATCACACTAGGCATAGTAACATATTCGTATAATAACAGCACTAAACAACAGAAGTACGGTGACTATAATGAGTACAAAGGCTAGCAAGGACTACAAATTAAGACTTTGTTTCTACAAGTAAACATCCCCCTCAGGAAATAACAGAGAAAAACCAAAACCTACATACAATCTTCAACAAATGATGCTGCAATGAATGAGCATCATCACACAGAGGAACGAAAGAATGGAGCAAGATCATCTTCTCTTACCTAGTAAAAATTCAATAGCAAATGAATTAAAGGCATCGACTTAAGATCTGGTGCTCAAAAACTTCTAGAGAACATATTGGACAATACACTTCAAAGTATAGGTATAGGCAATGATTTTCTGAATTAGACTCCAGTAGCATAGAAAGTATTTTTCTTCTCTGTATTTTTTCTACCAGTTGCCTCAAAGTGAAGATCTGATCTACTGTGCTCCTGTTAGCACTAAATCCATACTGGACCTCTGCTGGGACTTCCTCTGTTATGCCCTTAATCCTTTGCAGGATAATGGAGGAGAAGACATTGCTGCTATGGTACCAACAAACTAAAGCCCCTGTAATTTAGCAGTTCAGCTCAATAACACAAACATCTATGACTGACTAGGATAGCAACAACTGGAGAACCACCGTAAATGGTCTGCCCATGCTTCTTAAGCATTACCAGGGCATAAAAAAATGAATGAATAATGATGATGAGAGTAAAACATAACACCCAAAATCAAAAAGGAGATCATGTGAAGTTTAAAAGCATCCCTACAACAAAGAAATAATAAATTAGATGAAGAGGCAACTCACAAAAAGGAACATTTTCCTCCATAACACATTTAACAGAAGATCCATGTCTAGAACCTACAAAGAACCCAAAGAATAAAATACCAAGAAAAGAAATGACTAAATAAGAAAAATGGGCTACAAAACTATACATAGAGTTATC
>PVIU01030914.1:0-15485 GCA_004026605.1 Ondatra zibethicus | reverse complement strand
ACATGAGGCCTGCCCTGGAATGTTTCATACACCTAGTGTCACTCCATTGGAGATGACTCATTTTCTCTCTCCTAGAATGTGTAAATAATATTTCAGTTAACCTTTACCCTAGTGGCTAGGTTTCATCCCTCCCTCTGTCCCTCCCTCCCTCCCTCCCTCCCTCTCTCCTTCCCTCCTTCCTTTTCCTCCCTTCTTTCTTTTGTTATTTTCATTAATGCATTTAAGAATATAACAATAGGGGGCTGGAGAGATGGCTCAGTGGTTAAGAGCACTGGCTGCTCTTCCAGAGGTCCTGAGTTCAATTCCCAGCAACCACATGGTGGCTCACAACCATCTGTAATGAGATCTGGCGCCCTCTTCCGGCGTGTGGGCATACATGGAGACAGAATGTTGTATAAATAATAAATAAATAAACCTTTTTAAAAAAGAATATAACAATATATGATAAAACAAAAAGCTATCACATCAAAGTTAGACAAGAGAAACTGACAGAAGGAAAAGAGCCCAAGAGAAGGCACTGGAATCAGAGACCTAGTCGTTCACACTCAGGAATCCCTTCAAAATGCAGACCTGTGCAGGCCTTGTGCATGCTGCTTCAGTCACTGTGAGTCCCTATGTGCTTTGCTCCCATTGGTTTAGAGGACCTTGTTTCCTTGGTGTTTTCCATACCCCCTGGTTCTTACACTCTTTCTGATTATTCTTCCTCGGGGTTCTCTATGCTCCAAGTGGAGGGATTTGATGGAGACATCCCATTTAGGGCTGAGTGTTTCTGGATCTCTCACTCTGTGTGATGTCTGTCTGTGGGTCTCTATGTTTGTTCTCACCTCCTGCAGGAGGAAGCATCTCTGATGATGGCTGAGCAATAAGTGTAGCTGAATATCATTAGTAGTCATTTTTCACAACATTTTTCCGTCCCTCCCTTCCTCCCTCCCTCCCTCCCTCCCTTCCTCCCTCCTTCCCTCCCTCCCCCGATCAGTGTTATTTACTTTTGCCCTAGGTCCTTGGGTTCTATCTTGTCTTAGCTTTTTGGTTACTCAAACAGTGTTGGGTGGGCATGATTTCTATCTTCTGTAGTGAGATTTAAGTCAAATCAGTTATTGGTCTGTTACTCCCACAAGCTTTGTGCCACCATTGCCATAGCATATTTTGCATGTAGTACACCATTATAAATAAAGGGTTTGTGACTGGCTTGGTGTTTATGTTTCTCTTTTGAGGTTTGGTACTTTCCTGTACCAAAGATGCTATAATATGGGGATGAAGGCTGTATATAGGCACTGGCTTGACATCACCATGTTCAAAGAGTTGTGTAGTTATTGTTTTCAGCAATGGAGCCTTGCTGTCAGTTTGTGGAGAGCAACTTATATAGTCTTGGAAATAGCCTGGGTTGTATGGGGATTCATATGGGGGCTCCTTCAGCCAGTAACTCAATTAGATGTAAGCCAATCCCGGTACCGGAAGCATCATTTCATGATAAGAGATGGGCAATTGGGACTCTGTCTCCCCACTGTTTGGTGATTTCATTTAGATCACTTTCATAAAATTTTAGGGAATTTGTACTATATTAGGTTTCCATACTACCTCTCAAATGGCCCTTAATTTTAGCTGTCTCTCCCCTATCCTTCTCACTTTCCCACTTGATCTCATTCCAGCATCACCTCCATCTATATCTGTCCTGTTTCCCTTTCCTAACAAGATCTGTCTGTTCCTCTAGTCCCTTATTCTACCCTTTGGGTGCTATGGATTATAGCTTGGTTATTATTGTCTTAGCAACTAATATCTACTTATAAGTTAACATATTTGTTTTTCTGGGTCTGAAATACCTCACTTAGGATGATTTCTTTCTAGTTCCTTCCATTAGCCTGCAAATTTTATGATGTCTTTTTGTTTGTTTGTTTTTGTTTTTTGTTTTTTTCAAGATAGTGTTTCACTGTAGTTTTGGAGCCTGTCCTGGAACTAGCTCTTGTAGACCAGACTAGCCTTGAACTCACAGAGATCCACCTGGCCTTCTCCTCCTGAGTGTTTGAACTAAAGGCAGTGCCACCACCCAACATGTCATCTTTTCACTTTTTAATTATTTTTTTTAAAGCAAACTATCTTTCTTCATTTTACACACCAGCTCCTACTCCCTTCCCTCCTCCAATTCCCTCCACCTACCCCTCTACCCCACCTCCCCCATCTTCTCCTCAGAGAGGGTAAGGCACACTGGTTTCGGGAAGGTTCAAGGCCCTCTCTACTATATCCAGGCTGATCAAGGTATCCATACAGAGAGAATAGGCTCCCCCAAAAGACCAGTACAAGCCATAGGGATAAATCCTGGTCCCACTGCCAGTGGCCCTACAGTCAGCCCCAGCCACACAACTGTCACACTTAGAGGGACTAGCTTGGACCTATGCTGTTTCCTTCCCTGTCCAGCTGAAGTTGGTGAGCTTCCATTGGATCAGGTAAACTGTTTCAGTGGGTGTCTCCATCATGGTCTGGACCCCTCTGCTCATATTCTCATTCCTCCCACTCTTCAACTGGACTTTGGGAGCTCAGTTCAGTGCTCCAGTGCAGCTCTCTGCCTCTGTTTCCATCAGTTTCTGGATGAAAGTTCTATGGTGATATTTAATATATTCATCAGTCTGACTACAGGGCAAGGCTAGTTTGGGCACTCTCCTCTGTTGCTTAGGGTCTTAGCTGGGGTCATCCTTGTGGGAATTTCCCTAGTGCCAGGTTTCTTGCTAGCCCCACAATGGCTCCCTCAATCAAAATATCTCTTTCCTTGCTCTCATATCTGTCCTTCCTCCATTTTAACTATCTTATTCCCTCAAGTTCTCCTCCCCCTCCCCTTCTCCCCTTGTCTTCCCCTTCTGCCTTCCCTATCCCCCCACCATGCTCCCAATTTTGTCAGGTGATCTTGTATATTTCCCCTTTCCAGGTGGATCTATATATGTTTTTCTTAGGGTTCACCTTGTTACTTAGCTTCTCTAGGATCATGAACTATAAGGCTCAATATCCTTTGCTTTACAGCTAGTATCCACTAATGAGTGGGTACAAGATCAAAAATACCAATGATAGCTTTTGCTGGATAAGGATGTAGAGTAAGGGGAATACTCCTCCATTGCTGGTAGGAATGCAAACTTGTACAACCACTTTGGAAATTAGTATGGTGGCTTCTCAGGAAATTGGGAATCAACCTTCCTCAGGACTGAGCAATACCACTTGGGCATATACCCAAAGGATACTCAGTCATGCTACAAGGACATTTGTTCAACTATGTTCATAGCAGCATTATTTGTAATAGCCAGAATCTGGAAACAACCTAGATGTCCCTCAACTGAAGAATGGATGAAGAAAATGTACATTTACACATTAGAGTACTACTCAGTGGTTTAAAAAAAATGACATCTTGAAATTTGCATGCAAATGGATGGAGCTAGAAAAAAACATCCTGAGTGATGTAACCCAGACCCAGAAAGATTAGCATGATGCCATTTTTAATGGCTAAGTAATACTTCATTATGTTACTGTATCACATTTTCTTTACCTAGTCTCTTGTTGAGGTACATCCGGGTGTTTCCTTTTCTGCTATTAGGAATTTAAGAAGGTAGTTTTTTTTTAAGACAACTTTTAAAGTCTATGTTTTTAACAAGATTAAAAAGGAAGACCTTTGCTTTTTTAGTCTTCTAATTAAAAGAATTCCTACTCACGTTTTTTTGTGTGTCTTAATAGCAAGGGGACAGGCTGGTTACCAAAGCAGCCTTTTAGTCAGCCAGGCACAGCCACATCAGAACCGTGTTTCCAAATCACAGTGATAACAGTGTCATAGTGTGAACTGCTTTTCAGTTCTGAGTGTCATGCTTGATGGTTCACCACATCCTCATTATTAGGACAAGGAAGCATACTATACATCCCCCATCTTAGATTATTTTACTGAGGAATAAAATTGAGAGGGCTGGTTTGATGTGAAATAAAAGAAAAAAATAATATAAACTACAGTTACTTACAAGTTTAATCTGCTGGGACCCTGCTTAGTAGACTGAAAAATGGCAGACCAAGAGGTCTTCATGCTCTTTTCAAGCATACACGATGAAAGGGACTTGGCCCTGAAATTAAGTTAAGGCTCTTTTAATGGACTGTCTTGTATTAGTCATTTTCTTGCTGCTATGAGAAACACCTGACAAGAAATGCTTAGGAAGGAGGGAATATTTTGGCTAGTAGTTTCTAAAGGCCTTTAGGCCATCATGGCAGGAAGACATGGTACTGGAAACATGACATAGGGAGCAGAGAGATAAGTGAGTCTTTCACATTGGAGCAGGGGTTCAAGTGCCCCAGTTTAAGCATCTTACAGTCATGTAGTGCTCAATTAGTGGGGTGCGCATGGATATTCCAGAAGGAATATGTCTCGATTTTAGTCTAGAAGGACTTTCAGACTGTGTTCTCCAGAACTTAAAGACAATAAACATGCTGTTTCTAAATTAATGTGCGTTATAGAAGCAATAAGCAATATACATGTCATTGTTTTTACTGCCAAGATGCCAAACAAATGTCCATTTATTAATGGCTTCCTGACAACATTTTGCTTACTCATAAATATTGACATGATTTTAGTTTGAGTCATTTTTTAAGATTGTTTAAGTGGTCATATTTCATCTCCATATTGTTACTTCCTGTATCTTATCACATATGTACTTCAGAATTTACTGTAAGAGCATGTTTGCATAGCTAGCAAAGATATTTGTGCCTGAGAAGTGTTTTGTAGAAATTATAATCATAGGGAAAATTCACCATATACACAGTGTGTACCAGAAATGTTCCTTTACATGTGATTATTAAACACCAACAGAGAATACATTTATGTAGTGCATTTGGCAATTACTATTAGACTGAGGAATGCTCCTATGCCTTGATTCTCTTGGAACTGGTCTCTACCTAGGCACTATCCAACTCTGGTTTATATTGTTTTATGTAGTTTTTAAATAAAAATTGCTAAGTATTAAGCTTATAGTTCTTCTATTGTCTAACAACTGAAACCACCAAATTCTCATAGTGCCAGTATATGTACTTATTTTCTTCTTTCTTTAAAATTAGTATATGTAGGAGAGGGCTGCATTCGACACTTACAGATGTGCTTTATTTTTTTCCATTCCCTTTCCCCCATTCATTTTTCTACCCTCTCTCCCCCTCTCCCCACCTTGATGTCATGTATTTATTATTGCCCTTCTTTTTTCTTCCCCCATCCTCCATTTTCTGCTTTATGAGCCCCTTTCTATTTTCATGAACTGTCACTACCTTGCATGTGTACACATATACATACACAGAAATTAAAATATAGGCGATGACTATGAGAGAGAAAGTGCCTTTCTGAGTCTGGATTACCTCACTGAATAATTTCTGGGTACATCTATTTTCCTGTAAGTTTCATAATTGCATTTTTCATTAATACAATTCCATTGTTTATTATATTTCCTTTATCCATTTCACTGTTGATGGACATCCAGCCTGTTCCTGTTTCCTAGCTATTATTAATAACAAAGCAATAAAAACAGATGTATAAGGATCTCTGTGGTGCTGTCCTTTGGTTAGATACCCATTGTAGTATAGCTGGGTCATTGTAATTCTGGCTTAGTTTTTTAGGCTCCTCCATATAACTTTCCACAGTGGCTGTATCAGTTCACACCCCTACCGACAGGTAATAAGGGATCATCTTACCCATATCTTCACCAGCATTTGTTGTTGTAACATGAGGGGCCTGCTAGTTGGGGTTTCTGTCCTGCCTGGTCCCCCAGCCGTTTAGTCCCAGAGAAAATCACACAGAGAGTCTACATTAGGTTATAAACTGATTGGCCCATTAGCTCAGGCTTCTTATTAGCTCTTATAACTTATATTAACCAATTATTCTTATCTATGTTAGCCACATGGCTCAGTACCTTTCTCAGCGGGGCAGGTCACATCCTGCTTCTTTGGTGGTCTGGGCAGGAGTGAGGAAAGAGCTTCCTTCTTCCCAGAATGCTCCTGTTCTTCTGGCTCCACCTTTACTTCCTGTCTGGTTTTCCCACCAGATACTTCCTGTCTGGCCAATCAGCGTTTATTTAAAACATGATTGACAGAATACAGACAATTCTCCCGCACCATGTTGTGATTTTTCTTTTCCTTAATGAAGGCCATTTTTTTTCACTCTTTTTTTTTATTTGGTTTTTTTTTTTTTAATGAAGGCCATTCTAACTGGCATGAGATAAAATCTCAAAGTAGTTTTAATTTATCTTTTTGTAATGGTTATGGGTGTTGAACTCTTAAAAATATTTTTTTGTCATACGTGTTTTCTTTTGAGAACTCTCTGCTCAGCTCATTAGCACACTTATTGATTGGCAGTTTGTTTTGCACTTTAATTTTTGCATTTCTTTGATATTCTGTATATTAACCCTGTGTCTGACGTATTTCCATTTTGTTTCTTTTGCTGTGTAGAAGTCCTAAAATTGTTAATCTTGAGGATGTGCCCTTTTAAAAATTCCAGTTTTAAATTAGTATGTTCTTTTCTTTGTAAAAAATAATTTTTGAGAGTACTTAATTCATAAATAAGTACTATATTTATACTGTTTCTATTTTTCCTTCTCCCTCAGCTCCTCTCATATACCCCTCATTCTCTAAAATTCATGAACCCTTTGTCTATAGTTAGTATCATCACACAAACACAGTCACATACAGTTGTGTGTGTGTATATATATATGTATGTGTGTATATATATGTATGTGTGTATATAAATATTATTTATAATATTCTTGTATTTTTCATTCAAAAAATTTACACTTCCTCCCCTTCTCCCAGTCCCCTCCCTCTCCTCCGCTCCCCCTCCTCCCTCCTTCTGCTTCCTTAAGAGGGGCAGGGTATCCTGCCCTGTGGGAAGCCCAAAGCCCTCCCCCCTCCATCCCGGCCTAGGAAGGTGTGCATCCATATAGACTAGATTCCCAAAAAGATAATACATGCAGAAGAGATAGATCCCAGTGCCATTATCATTGGCTTCTCAGTCAGTCCCCATTGACAGCCACATTCAGAGATTCCGGTTTGATCATATGCTCATTCAGTCCTGGTCCAGCTGGATGTATATATAATTTATAAAATAGTATTTTTCCCTATGACTCATCGCAAATCTTTAGTGTTGTTTATCTCTCCTTCCTCCCCCTTCTCTGTATTATTCTCTCCACCTCCTCTGAAAAGTGTAGCCAAAAGGCTATAGAAAGAAAACAAATAAAGGCATAATTACCAAAATAGAAAATAAGAACAAGAGCAGAGGAAAAAGAGCAGCAAATGACAACAATCAACAGACACCTTTCAGTAATAACTTTAAATATTAGCTTCACTTTCCTAGTCAAAATGGAAAATGGGATGGGACTTAACTTTTTTATTTGTTTTATAATGGGTTTATTGACTTAACTTTTTTATTTGATGTTTGTAATGGGTTTATTGCTTTTATATCTTTCTACCTAAATGAGCTGTTTTACTTATTTTACTAAATCATCTCTTTTTTTATCATTTGATCTGTTCTTGCTCTCTCCTTTCTTGTCCTAACTGTAGTAGTATTTTTGTAAACTGTTTGGCTTAGCAGTTTATTTTTTAAAGATTTATTTTGGTAATTATAGTTAAAGATAAATGTTTGCTGTTATTATTTCAATTTTATCCTTCATTGTTGATATGTTTATCTATCATTTCTAAATATTTGTATCTATTCTAATTTAATTTCCTACCCACTGGTGCAATCCTTCTGCTTTTGTCTCGTGAATGCTGGAAATACAGGTATGTACCAGTGTACCTGACTGTTACTTTCCTTATTTTCAAACCATTTGCCTCATAGCTCATCATGTTTTATGGATTATATTTTAATCATTGTATTTAGAATATTAAATTCATTTTAATGGTTTCTATAGCAGTTTTCTTTTAGGCTCTTCTAAAAACAATTAAAAATACTGATTTATATTTTCTTGAAGTTAGGGTGTTGGTAGTTTTTGGCTTTCATTTGTTCGTCATCAAAACTACTAGGTGTTCTTTGAAATTAAAAGCTGCCCACCTCTGTATTAAGTTTGGGAGTAGTAAGTGTGCTTAACTTTTAAGCAGAGGTAGGAAAGTGGGCAGTGGTGAGGGATGTCAGTATGAGTATGGGGCTCTTGCTCAAAATGTGATCCGGAAGCAGAGGAAGAACTCTTGTTTCACAAGGTGTTCTTTTTTTTTAATTAGGGATTTATTTTCATTTTAGATTTATTGTATCTTTCCAGTAGATTTTGAGATTTGCTTTAAACATATGTGTCTTCAATTCCAGATATTGTACTGGAATTAACTAAAACTAACTGTGTATATTTATTAGAATTATATTTTACAAAGTGTTGTTGCTAATTATATCTCCAGAATATCATCTAAGATTTAATATTTTAAAACAGAACAGTTTGATTTCTTCTAAAATATAAAATTTGAAAGGTATGATGCCAGTATTTGAGCAGTCATGTAGTGAGACCAGCCTCCCTAGTTTGAATATTAGCCTTGATAGCATTGGCAGTACACACAGCAAGATTCTTGTGTCTTGATTCCTTTGTTCCAGATACAATAATAAGAATGTGAATCTTAAATGATGGCGAGGGTTAAATGAGTCACCATTTTAGAATCCCTGTGATAATATTTAATACCTAGTTACTATGAGGTAGGCATTTGTTAAGGAAGGCAAATGTAACTTTATAGCAAATGAATATGAATTTGTTCCAAATAATTATTTGAAATAGTCACAATGCACTTGAATTGCTTGAATGATGATGTTTTTGTCTTTTTTTTAATGTTTATAGCTTATCGTGAACCTCATTTTTATTACCAGTTCACAGCGCGGTACCACGCGGCTCCCTGCAATAGTGTCTATAACATTTCTTTTGAGAAGAAACTTCTTCAGATTTTGAGTAAACTGGTTCTTGACCTTTCCTGTGAGATTTCCTTGCTGAAATCTGAATGCCACCGTGTTAAAATGCAGAGAGCTGGTCTGCAAAATGAATTATTCTTCACATTTTCAGGTAAATATACAAAATACTTTTAAGAAAGACAATTTGGAAACAACTGTTTTCAAACCAATTGTTTAGAATATGAATGTTACAAATCTAAATGTATTTCTTCCTCTCTAGTTTGACTTAATCCTAAATTCCCTCCAAATAAAATCCTGCTGATTCATGAAAAGTGTGCTATGTCACTTTACTGTTGAGTGGAAGTTAAAGTAAGGGTCCGTAGTCTTTAGTTATAGTGATGAGTCAGTGGAAGCATTTGCTTGTAAGGTGGTGAACATTTCAGACACCTCATCCCATTTCATGTGTTGTCATTAGTGCTGGAGAGAAGAGGAATACTCTCAGGAACAATCATCCATGCCCACTTAGAGGGTGTCCTTCTCCTCCTCATTTACACCTCTTTTTCCTTTATTGTGTAGAATTTAATTTTGGCAGATACCATAACAAGGCATGGAAGATGAAAGGCAGGAGCAAGATAAACTCTTATTTTGTGTAATTCGTGCTTTTCTCTTCTCCAGGGAGATCAGTGGTTTCCACCACCTCCAGGCAGACAACGAGCCTAAGCTTTGCTTACACTGTCAAGGCCATGCTAGTTGTGTGTGGGGCTTTGCGAATCTTTGTTTCCTGATTGTTTGAGTTATGTGCACAAACTCCTGGAAAATTTACATTTGAATTTATCACAGGGAGAAGATGAGATCCAGAGTAAATGTTGCAGTTGTGAGCCAGCTCTCTGTGTCCTCGAATGACTGATACTTTGCAGTATTTTTTTTTTAATTTTTTTGGAAAATTGTTAACTCTGATTATTTTTTACATTTTAGATTGTGGGGATTTTTTCTTTCTTTTTGTGTTAGAATCCTGAGGTCATTAAGGACTGTTTCCTTTTAGTTCTTTTTTCCTGTTATATTAAGATGCATTTTGAGCTAATTTCTATAAATAGTGAGGTCTGGGTTCGACTTTATGCCTTTGATATGTGAAGGGCTATGAAATCATAAAGAAGAATGAAATCATGTCATTTTATGTAAAATTGTTGCAGCTGGACATCATATTAAGCAAACTCAGTCACAGATATTATATATTATGGTATACTTTATTATTTTATAGTTGTCATTGTTAAATTATTCTTATTTGTTTCCCTTCGTCTTTAAGCTCTGATGTTCTGAATTCTATTTGATCTATTGATCAGGTGTTCCATTAATTTTTTTAATTTGACCTACTGAACTTTTTAATTTCTAAAATTTTAACTTCATTTTTCTCTATTTCTGTTTCTTTATTGAAATCCCCATTTGTGTCCTGCATCATTTAGTTATTACTTTTAGCTGTTGGTATTCTCACTGAATTCATACAGTTTACTGGTGACTTTTTTGATTTCCTTTAATAGTCTTAGAATAGTTCTAAAGAATTCTTTGTTTTTTTTCAAATTCTCTCGCTTTATTCTATTGCTATAGAAGTAATCATGTTTGGAGGAGTCATGCTGCCTTAGTTTTCATAATCTGCGTGTTTCTGCATTAGAACTTGTACATGCGGGATTTGATCTTTGGGCTGATTTTTGTCTCTCTTGTCACATATATTTCTTTTGTTTGGGGTGGGGGGGGACTAACTGTAATAGACTGAAGTATCATTGGTCCCCAATGGCCTCAGAGTAAAACTCAGCTAAACTCTCAGCTCCTGCTAGGGCACTTGGGTTGATCTCTAAAACCACCTAAAAAGTAGAGTACTGTCTGTGACAGCAGCCACACTGCTAGATATGCCAGCTATGAAAATAGAACACCGGTGAATTAAATACAAATACCCCTTCAATTGCAGTTACTTTATAGGAGTAAGGAGCAAGGGCAGTATAGAGTATACTTATATGTTAGTTACTAAGGTTAGAGTTGGAAAGGAAATAAGCTAAGACTTGTGATTGATTAGTACTAGAGCAATAGATGAAGAGGGGAAAGTAAATAAAGGAAAGGAGCAATAAAAGTGGAGAGGAGATTTAGCAGTTCCAGCTAAAGGAAAATGAAGACAGACAGGTGTCAAAAATGCAATCTGGAACCCTAAAACAACCCCAGAGCTTGAGAGGCTGAGGCATGAAGACAGTCCATGCTGGGGCCACCAGTGTTCTTAGGAAAACTTAAAAAAAGAGCAAAGAGGATATGATATGGTAGATCTGTTCTGCTGAGTAGGACTTGGACATTCAATAAGGTAAATACAAAAAGAAGAAAAGAAATCTGGGTAGAGGTGCAGACTCTCTGTGGTTTTGTACCTGACCATGGAAGCTAGGCTTGATTCTGTACAGTTTGGGATGGTTTCATGGGGGTATGGTGTATATGCCAAGCCTACCAGTGTGAAGTCCACAATCGGCATGGGGTTGGGACCTGGGTAGATGAACTGCCTCCAAGTTGTCCTCCGTGGGGGTAGGGACAGATCATGGTTGTTGGTCCTGCCTATTTGCAGTCTCTCAAAGGTACAGGATTGGGTCCCAGATCTGTCTCTAAATGGTCTAATTTGGTCTATGTCTCAGACCAGATATACTTCTCATGGAATACTGGATAAATTCTAACTCAAAATCACAAAGTTTCCTACTCTATTAAAAGTATTCTGAAGGCCGGGCTTCAGACTCTAGTCCTGGGACAGGTTTGCTCTGGGTTTCCAGCATCTGCTTAACCACTGAGTCTACAGAGTCCTTTAAGAATGCCTTTTTTTTTTCTGGGTGGTGGTGGCACACACCTTTAATCCCAGCACTCAAGATGCAGAGGCAGGCAAATCTTTGTGAGTTCGAGGCCAGCCTGGTCTACAAGAGCTAGTTCCAGGACAGGCTCCAAAGCTATAGAGAAACCCTGTCTTGAAAAACAAAACAAACAGACAAACAAAAAAATGCCTTTTTTTTTTTCTCACTGTGTCACTGATCTGGTGGAGTAGCAATAACAGGATTTCCCCAGTCCTAATCCTCCTCTGGTAGAGCAGCTCTTATGCCTTGTCTCCTCACCAATCCCTTTTCCTCCCCTGCTCACCTTTGTGTAAATATGTTCATCAGACTATGGTGAGGCCCCTCTGAGAGCTCTGCCCATAGTCATTGTTCTGACATTACGATTGCACTGTCAGTGTTAATAAAGCTCTCTTGTCTTTGGGCTGAAGCCTCTGGAAGTGACCCTGTACTCTGCTGTTCTGCTTTCTTTCTTTGCTGCTGAAAGGAATGCTTTTCTGTGAGCACTCACTTCATTGGATGTTTGTTTTTCAGTGACTCAGGGCTGTGCTGAAGATACTCTAGTGTGTCCTGCCTAGACGCAGTCTGCTCTCCTTTGTAATCTTGTTGCTCTGTTTAGTGCACTAGCTACAGTCCTAGAATCATGATAGATGGTGAGAGGGAACACGTTTGCCCTGTTCCTTCGTGAAGCCCTCTGATTTTTCGGTCTCAACTATGGTGGTGACTTCAGTTTGTTACAGAAGTTCTTTATCTAGCTGAAGAAATTTGACTCAGTCTTGAGTTACTGATGTTTAACAAGAATGAAATTGGGTTTATGCAGTGCTCTCCCTTCTCCCTTTTCCTTAGGGGTGTGCTCTTATGATGCTTTCTCTCTGCATTGTCATGTGGAGCCTGGTGTAAATCCTACTTGATTTCCTCATATTGTTCTTTTGATATATTGTTGGATTTGATTTTATATTGTTGAGATATTTTGCATATATGTTCAAAAGACTTATTGGTCTGGAGTTTTCCTCTTTTGTAATGTATTTATCTGAGTTTTGTATCAAGGTAAATAGTTAATTGTGAGATATCATCAGATAAATAATCCTTAATGCATTAATTTATTCTGGAGTAAATACATCCATTTTGGGGATATATTGTAAGCATTGGTAAGCTTTTTTACTTATAAATTTTCTTCTTTGACATATTTATATGCACGTGTAATGTATTTTGGTTACTCTTCCCCCAACCCTCCCTTATTTCCGTCTCACCTCTGCCAGCCCCTATTATTCCTTATGGATTTTTTCCATGTTAATTAACTTCTGTTCTGTGACTCACAGAGTTCAACTAGAGCTCTCCATGTGATCCTGGGTTTGGAGCTATCCTTTTCAGTTTGATGTGCTCACTAGAGACTATTCTTCGCTGTCTGTGGGAATCCATTGATCACTAATAAACCTCGAGTGATTAGTAATGGTAGTGATAAAGCCCTCTGAGCCCTGTCCCCATCCACAGTTGACTTAGAAGAGCTTGATTGTGTGGACCTAGTGCTAATATAGACAACTGAACTCAGGTTGTCTGTAAAAGCAGCAATTGCTTTTAATCTCTGTGCCATTTCTCCAGTCCCCTAGTCACCATCTCGATATTTACTCTAATTTAGTATATTGTTTCTTCTCCGTTTTCTTTCCTTTCTTTCTTTTTTATATTTACTTAAAAAAATACCAATCCAAATTCCAACTCCCTCCACTCCTCCCAGTCCCCTCCCTCTCCCTCCACAGACCCTCCCCCCACCCCTCCAACCCTAAGGGAGTGCCATGCACCCCATCCTGTGGAAAGTCCAAGGCCCTCCCAACTACATCTAGGTTGAGCAAGGTTTACATCCACAGAGATTAGGAGCCCATGAAGCCGGTATATGTAGTAGAGACACATCCCAGTGTCACCATCAGTGAGCCCTCAGTCTGCCCCAGCTGTCAACCCCCTTCACAGGGACTTGGTTGTTCCTATGCTTGTTCACTCCCAGTCCAGTTGGAGTTGGTGAGTTCCCATTAGTTCAAGCAAACTGTCTCAGTGGATGACCCCCCTCATGGTCTTGAATTCCTTGCTCATACTCTCACTCCTTCCACTCTTCAACTGGATCTTGGGAGCTCAGTCCAGTGCTCCAATGTGGTTCATTGCCTCTTTTCCCATCTGTTGTTGGATGAAGGTTCTATGGTGATATTTAAGATAATCATCAGTCTGACTACAGGGTAAGGTCAGTTCAGACATCCTCTCCTCTATTGCTGAGGGTCTTAGCTGGGGTCATCCCTATTGGTTCTTGGGCATTTTTCTAGAGCCAGGTTTCTTGCTAACTCCATAATGGCTCCCTCAATCAAGATATCTCTTTCCTTGCTCTCATATCTGTCCTTCCTCCATCTTGACTATCCCATTTCCTCATGTTCTCCTCAACCCACCTTGTCCCCTTCCTTCTACCCCCTGCCCCCCAGCTCCCAAATTTTTGTCTGATTCTAATTTCCAGATAGGTCTATATATGTTTTTCTTTGGGTTCACCTAAGTAGTTTCTCTAGGATCCAGAACTATAGGCTCATTGCCCTTTGCTTATGACTGAGTACATACCATATTCGTTTTTTTGGGTCTGGGTTACCTCACTCATGATAATGTTTTCTAATTCCATCCATTTGCATGCAAAATTCAAGATGTCATTGTTTTTTACTGTTGAGAATTCTTTGTTTAGTTCAGTACACCACTTTTTAATTGGGTTATTTAGAATTTTAATGTCTAATTTATTGAGTTCTTTATATATTTTGGATATCAATCCTTTGTCTGATGTGGGGTTGGTGAAGATTTTTTTCCCATTCAGGAGGCTGCCTTTTTGTCTTATTAACTGTGTCCTTTGCTTTAAAGAAGCTTCTCAGTTTCAGGAGGTCCCATTTATTTATTGATGCTCTTATTGTCTGTGCTACTGGGGTTATATTTAGGAAGTGGTCTCCTGTGCCCATGTATTGAAGGTTACTTCCCACTTTCTCTTCTGTCAGGTTCTGTGTGGTCAGATTTATATTGAGGTCTTTAATTCATTTGGACTTGAGTTTTGTGCAAGGTATGGATCCATTTTCATTCTTCTACAGGTTGACATCCAGTTATGCCAGCACCATTTGTTGAAGATGCTGTCTTTTTTCCATTGTATCTTTTTTGCTTCTTCATCAAAAATCAGGTGATTATAGGTATGTGAATTAATATCCAGGTCTTCAATTCTATACCATTGGTCAACATCTCTGTTTTTATGCCAATACCAAGCTGTTTTCATTACGGTAGCTCTGTAATTGAGCTTGATGTCAGGGATGGTAATCCCTCCAGCAGTTCCTTTGTTGTACAGGATTGTTTTGGCTATCCTGGGTTTCTTGTTTTTCCATATGAAGTTGAGTATTGTCCTTTCAAGGTCTGTGAAAAATTGTGTTGGGATTTTGATGGGGATTGCACTGAATCTAAAGAGTGCCTTCAGTAAGATTGCCATTTTTACTATGTTGATCATTCCTATCCAAGAGCATGGGAGATCTTTCCATTTTCTGGTATCTTCTTCAATTTCTTTCTTCAAAGACATAAAGTTCTTGTCAAATAGGTGTTTCATGTCCTTTGTTAGTGTAACCCCAAGATATTTTATGTGATTTGTGGCTATTGTGAAAAGTGATGTTTCTCTGATTTCCCTCTCAGCTTCTTTATCCTTTGTGTATAGGAGGGCTACTGATTTTTTTGAGTTGATTTTGTATCCTGCCACTTCACTGAAGGTATTTATCAACTGTAGGAGTTCTCTGGTAGAGTTT
>PVIU01030913.1:0-15504 GCA_004026605.1 Ondatra zibethicus | reverse complement strand
CTGTCCATTTCTTTTACATTTTCCAATTTTGTGGCATACAGGCTTTCGTAGTAAGACCTAATGATTCTTTGAATTTCCTCAGTGTCTGTTGTTATGTCCCCCTTTTCATTTCTGATCTTGTTAATTTGAGTGTTCTCTCTCTGCCTTTTGATTAGTTTGGATAGGGGTTTGTCGATTTTGTTGATTTTCTCAAGGACCCAGCTCTTTGTTTCATTGATTCTTTGGATTGTTTTCTGTGTCTCTATTTTGTTGATTTCAGCCTCAGTTTGATTATTTCCAGTCTTCTAGTTCTCCTGGGTGAGTCTCCTTTTTTTTTTTCTAGAGCTTTCAGGTGTGCTGTTAAGTTACTAATGTGTGCTTTCTCCATTTTCTTTATGTGGGCACTAAGTGTTATGGACTTTCCTCTCAGCACTGCTTTCATAGTGTCCCATAGGTTGGGGTATGTTGTGTGTGTGTGTGTTTTTTTTTTTGTTGAATTCAAGGAAGACTTTAATTTCTTTCTTTATTTCTTCCTTGACCCAGGAGTGGTTCAGTAGTTGACTGTTCAGTTTCCATGAGGTTGTCTGCTTTCTGAGGGTGGAATTGTTGTTAAATTCTAACTTTACTCCATAATGATCCGATAAGACACAGGCAGCTATTCCAATTTTTTTATATCTGTGGATGTTTGCTTTGTTACTGAGTATGTGATCAATTTTCAAGAAGGTTCCATGAGATCCTGAGAAGAAGGTATATTCTTTCCTGTTTGAGTGGAATGTTCTATAGATGTCTAATAAGTCCATTTGATTCATTACATCTGTTAGTTCTCTTATATCTCTGTTAAGTTTCTGTCTGGTTGACCTGTCCATTGGTGAGAGAGGAGTGTTGAAATCTCCTACTATTAGTGTGTGGGGTTTGCCGTGTGCTTTGAGTTCTAGTAATGTTTCCTTTATATTTGTGGGTGCTTTTATATTAGGGGAATATATATTCAGGATTCAGACTTCATCCTGATGGATTATTCCTGTTAAGAGTATAAAATGTCCATCTCCATCTCTTCTGATTGATTTTAGTTTGAAGTCGATTTTGTCTGATATTAGTATAGCCACACCCGCTTGTTTTTTAGGGCCATTTGATTGAAAAACCTTTTCCCAACCCTTTACTCTGAGATAATGTCTGTCTTTGTGGTTGAGGTGTGTTTCTTGTAAACAACAGAATGTTGGATCCTGTTTTTGTATCCATTCTCTTAACCTGTGCCTTTTTATAGGTGAATTGAGTCCATTGATATTAAGTGATATTAATGACCAGAGGTTATTAACTGTGGTTATTTTTTGGTGGTTGTAGATTATGTGTGTTTCCCTTCTTTGACTTGTGCCAGTGGAGGGCTGTTAGATGCCTGTGTTATTATGGGTGTTGTTTGCTTCCTTTAGATGTGGTTTTCCTTCTAGTACTTTCTGTAAGGCTGGGTTTGTGGCTATGTATTGCTTAAATTTGTTTTTATCCTGAAATATCTTGTTTTCTCCATCGATGGTGAATGAAAGCTTTGCTGGGTATAGTACTCTGGGCTTGCATCCATGGTGTCTTAGTGTCTGCTGTACATCTATCCAAGACCTTCTGGCTTTCATGGTTTCCATAGAGAAGTCAGGTTAATTCTGATAGGTTTATCTTTATACCTTCCTTGGCCTTTTTCCTTTGCAGCTCTTAGTATTCTTTCTTTATTCTGTATGTTTTATGTTTTGATTATTATATGGTGAGGGGATGGTTTTTTGTGATCCAGTCTACTCGGTGTTCTGTATGCTTCTTGTACCTTCATAGGCATATCCATCTTTAGGTTGAGAAAGTTGATTCCCAATTTTCTGAGGAAACACCGTACTGATTTTTAAAGTGGTTGTACAAGTTTGCGTTCCCACCAGCAATGGATTAGTGTTCCCCTTACTCCACATCCTCTCCAGAATAAGCTATCATTAGTGTTTTTGGTCCTAGCCATTCTGACAGGCATAAAATGGTATCTCAGAGTTGTTTTGATTTGCGTTTCCCTGATAGCTAAGGTTGTTTAACATTTCGTAAAACTGAGAACACTTGAAACATGAAATTAGCCGTCACAATTACCATGATACATTGTAAGGGGTAATATTTAGACACTTAATGAATAAATAAAAATAAAACAATCATCACATCCTAAAGATGTTAGAAAATTAAATAGCTCTCACAGGTACATATCTTGAATGTTTGGTCTTCAGTTGAGAGAGGAAAGTATTAAAATATATACAAGATGCATCTGCCTCAAAGCTTGAGCAGGACAATGTTGGTGTGACCTTGAAGGTTGTACCTGGTGTTTCATGCTTCTTCTCATGATCTCATATCTATAAAGAGTTGAGGGAACTCCTCCACCCCACACTCATACTGTACTGATATTCAAAACAAGCATGGTGGGTCAAGGAAATTTATACCAAACCCAGCGAAAGTATGAATCAAAGTAAATTATCAAGTTGTTCTTTCAATTATATTTGTCACAGATATAGAAAATTATCTAGTATATCTGTAACCAAAATAAATGTATCCTGTTGTCCTTACAGATATTTTTTCCACAAGCATAAAAATTTAACTGATATATGTGCTGGGCATGTGTTCCAAATGAATTGCATAAACACAGCACATATACCTACTGTACCACGTAAATATACCTGTAAAGTAAAAATAGATATTTCTGAAATTATTAAAACCATATATGGGACAGAATCTCTTCAGGTCCCAATGCCTTTGATGGGATATTGGTTATTGAAAGCTGATTTGGAAATGAGAATTATTCTATTTGGATTTGGTAGTCACTGGTAGGTTTTGCACACTCAGTCAAAGATGCTACACTCCTGCTTGCTTAAGAAGCATTAATTAGACTTACTGGGTTATCATAAAGAATTATAGGAAATTAGGAAGGGGCAATATTAAGGGTGATACAAGGAAGATTTGAAGTAACAAATGTGGAGTATATGTATGATTATATTTTATTGTATACATGTATGAACTTTCCAAAATTAAAAAAATCAGAATAAATTCCAATATGGATTGCACATCAGAATTAAAAATGTAGAGATGTGTTATCTATTTCTGTGTACATTTGTTTCTGTGTATGTGTGAATTTTTCTGTGTGGACCCATTTAGACTGGACCAGAAAGTCATGTTAGAGTCTTGAAAGAGAGGATCAGGTGCTTAGAAGATAAGAAGACAGGAAGTCTAAGTAGATAAAGTTTGGAGTCAGACTGTTTTACAAAAGATATGTCCCATGCCAAATAAGTATATTAAGAAGGACAACACTCTTTTTATGGTTTTCTTGAAATAAGTAATGAAGACAATGATAATAAAAGGGGGGAATTCTGAAATCCAGGGATACAGAGTCAATGGGAGGCTAATTAAAGCAATGTGCTCAAAGGGAACACAGGATACCTGAAGGACGTCAGGGATCAAGCACACAGAGGCCTTGGGGCTTATTACCATTATCCCTTAGGGTGCTAAGAGTTGTGATCTCAGGATCTGAAGCTCCTCCAAGTTTCTGCTCAAGACGTCTATTGCTTTGGCAAGCATACCCATGGTTGTAGAGAATAAACTGTGTCCCTTCTATGCATGTTAGGTACCAAGGGAAAGCCTCTATGACTATGGCTCTTCATAATTGTACATATATCTAAGTGAGTATATATGCAGCATCATTTCTGTGATTAAAATCTCACCAAGTTTTGATGGTTAGTCTTGATCATCTAGGCTTAAGACTCACTTTAATATATATTACACATATTGTATGTATTACATTGTATATTTTTATATTAAATATATTACATACAACTGTAAAATATAAAAATATTATATATTATATTATAACATATATGTGTACAATTGTCATTTATTCAATTATTTTATACAGTATGCCAATATAACAATGTTTTTGTCAAACTGGACAGAATGAGGAAACAGTAACTAGTCAATCTCTGAGAATGGATACCTCGGAAGTCCTGGTGGCATTAATATCTCGGTGATTTTAATTGAATAAATTGAATAAATCATGGTGAGGTGCCTGTCTAGAGATTGTATTGAATTGTAGAATGATTGGTTACCGTTTAAGAACTTTTTGGTTTATAAAGGTATCAGACTAGCAACAGGGCAGACAGTAAACAATAAACATATTCATATACTGATATGTCATATACATATATTGTATGAGTGGGCTTCTGAGTGCGTGTATATATCTATATCTATATATGTATACTTATAAAATTATCAATAAAAGATTTTAGTCAATAAATGAAAAATATTATTTTCTTTAATTCTGGACCAAATGCAGTCTTATTCAGAAAGTTCTGTCCTACATTTATGACATGTAAGGCCCAGCCTATGTTTTCTCCTAGCAGTTTTAGTGTTTCAGGTTTCACATTTAAGTCTTTGATTCATTTGGATGTAGCTTTTGAACAAAGTGAACTATACAGTTTTTATCTCATTTTGCATGTGGAAATTCAATTTTTCCCAGCACCATTAGTTGAAGATTATTTTCTTTTATCCATCATTTGATTTTAAATAATGTTTAATATTAAATAGCTTAATTACATGCTTGAGCTTTCAATTTTGTCTCATTGTTTTACATGAATGTATTTATGCCAACAACACATCTTTTTTATTGTTTCTGTAATATTTCTTAAGATCTGGTATGGTAATTCCTCTATCATTTTTTTTTTCTGCTCTGGATGTTTTTCTATCTAGATCTGTGGTAGTTCCAAATGAATTTCAGGTTTGTGTGATTTCTGTCTCAATGAAGAATAAGATGGGAGTTTTCACTGTGGTTGCATTGAATCTGTAAACAACTTTTAGTAAAATGAACAGATCACAATGACAGGTTTACAGCTTCTCTCAATCTGGACTGTCAGTCAGTTTTCCTCATAGGGAGATTTTAGCATAGTTTGGCACTCCTCTGTTATTAGATCCTCTTTATTATAGCATAATAATTAAACAAAATAATGAGTCTCATCATGTATGTTCCCTTCCAAGGACAGGCTCAGATCACATCACATAGTGCTAATCCAAAATTATCTCAACATCTGGAAGACTCCTAAGTATATTCACATTTATTACTATGTGAATACAGGTGTGCATGGTTCCTGGATACAGAGCAAATGGTATTTGTGTCATATAGTTTCTGAGTATATTTCCTAACCAATATCTATGACCAGGAAATTGATAAGAAGCTTCCTGGGGTCATTGTGAAAGCACAATCTACTATCTACTAGGCCAAGCAGTTTCTTTATTCATTAATCAATGTAAGCAACACACAAACAGAAGGACCTACTACACCATGCTCCTTTCATAAATATGGCTCAAATAGAAAATGCCTTCCAAAGACCTGTGTTTTGCAAGTCATTCTTCACTAATGGTACTACATAGAAAGCTAGTGGACACTTTTGAAGGTTACTCATAACTGGAAGTGGTCAGTTATGGTGTGCCTCGACATGCACAATTCTAGGGTCCTAAAATTTGACTGTAGAGTCATATTATGAAGCCTTTTTTATGTTTGGATATGATCTCTTTATCCCTAGACACTCCATGTATTTAAAATGAAGGATATTTTTAAAGCACTTCTGACATCCGGGCTGGCAAATAGTTTGCCTCACTTGATTCTTCTGTGCAGAGCTCAGGGAATTCCATGGAAGCAGAAAGAGCAAGGGAATAAAAGCCTGAGAGGATAGATGACAGAAGAACAAGGCCCTCTAAATCAAATAATCAAATCTCATATGAATTCACAGAGACTGAAACAAAATGTTACAACTTTCAGTTAAATATATTATGGAATTAATTAAATGTGAATGAGTGGGTCTCAGATAATTGTGCCCTCTCTTGGACTATTCTCTTTGTTGGTTTATCTTGTCCAACTTTAATGTGATGGTTTTATCTGATTATATTTGATTTTGTTATATTTTGCTGTTGTGTCTTAGAAGCCTGTTCTTCCCTAATGACAGAATTTGGAGTGAATCTGCATGGAAAAGGAGGTAGGAAGGAACTGGGAAGTGTTTGAGGAAGAGGGAATTGTAATCAGGATATACTGGATGACAATATAATCTATTTTCCAGTAATATGTTCAAAAAAGTAAAAGAAAAATTGAAACTGAAGCCTGTTCTTTCGTTTCTGGCTGCCCAGACTCAAATAATCACACAGAAACTATATTAATTGCAACACTGCTTGGTCAATGGCTCAGGCGTATTACTACCTAGCTTCTACATCTTCAGTGAACCCATTTCTAGTAATCTATATATCACCACAAGGTTGTGGCCTAGTGGTCAGGTTCTAGTATCTTTCTCTTTCGGCAGCTTCATGGTGTCTCCCTGACTCTGCCTTCTTTCCTCCTCTATTTCCACTTACATTTCCTGCCTTGCTATATTCTACCCTTCCATAGGTCTAAGCAGCTTCTTTATTAATCAATGGCAATAAAACATATTCACAGCATACAGAGGTGAATCTCACATCATCTCCCATTTTATGTCTAAATAAAAAGGAAGGTTTTAATTTTAACATAGTAAAATTACATATAAAAGACAATTACCAAGCAAGAATTAAAGTTACAATAGTTAGTGTATTTGTATATGTCAAAATTAAAGAAAATATTCTATCATCTATTTTATTTTTGTGAGCCTAAAGCATCATATCTAATTGACCTTTTGCTATAACTAAAGAAAATTATAACTACCTGCTTTCAACTCTATCAAAGACCCCCGAAAGATATTGTATTACCTAAGTAAACAGAAAGTGCATTGTAAGCACCTTCCAAAATTCTAGAGTTGACAGAGACATCTCACTGCATGGACAGCCACACAAATTTCTTTTGCAATGTTGGGACATACATCTTCAGCCTATAGGCCCATAATATCTGGCAGACTTTTCAGTGAAGCAGGAAATCTGAAGATCTTTTCTGCCTTATAAGGGCAAATTTTGTCAGTTGCTTTCTTCTGTGTCCTACAGAATATCTGATAGTTTCTTCTGCAAAACAGGAACCCTGAAGAACCATCCCATCTTTTGGAAAGATTAGCAGTCACTCTTCTGTGATTCCTGCATGTCTAGTTCAGATAGTATACTGTCAAGCAGTCCAGACAAGAGCAGTTTCTTGCACAAACTTGTCTTGTCACATTGAAGACAAATTCTGTAACAAATTTCTTCAATGCCCATCAACCACTCTGATGTAATTGGTGCTGCCAGAAACAGACATGTCTCACTGTTGAGACAAGTTGATCTTCTTAACACTTTTAAAATGCTATATTCCATAGGTCTTTGAAGTGTTCAAGATTATCTAACTAAATATATAATATATATAAAATATAACTAGTTCATACATCTCTATATATCTAGAAACCCTAACTAACATGACTAAAGGTTTATTATAGATTACTATTAATTTGTATTTCTCAATTATACATTACATTTTAAATGAGCTGCATAAACATAATACCTTATATATATATAAACAAAATTAACCTTAAATTTTATCAGTAAACCAAAGTCCATACTAATACAAAGTACTCATTTCTATATCATATTCCCCTTTAAATAAAAACAAATATTTATAAACAATCATCTTGGGAATTTGAGCATATTTTTCCCCAAACTGCTTCCTGCTATTTATTGGGTGAAGTATTTTTAGGATTCATGGAGACTTTTCAGGGGATCTTGTTTCATCAAACCACATGAGCCTGGAAGGGATCCACAGGTTCTCATTTTCTGTAGAAACAAAAACAGAACCTCTTGTCCCAAGTAATATGTCTTTAGATTCAAATTTTGAAGTCAAGATACGTGTGTGTGTGTGTGTGTGTGTGTGTGTGTGTGTATGTGTGTGTGTGTATATATGTTGGTTTAGCTTAGCATCCCTCAGAAACAAATATCTTTCTGCAGTCAAAAAAATCACAATAATGTATATAATCCAGTCTCTCTGTGTATTTTCTATCTTTACATGGCTTATTTTTTACTCTATTACTTTTTAATATTTATTTATTACCTTTAATTCTTTAATCTATATCTGCCTGTCTTGTTTGTTATAACTATCTGTATTCTTTTTCCTCTCTCTCCCAAGCCTATGTACATTTTTTTAAAAATAGACTATGTCTCATTTAGAGGTCTTTTATGTCTGAATCTGTCCTATTGTATATCTGAAATCCTTTTCTGACCAGAAACATTTTTTTAAAAAAAATTGTAAGTGATGTGATTGCTGCAGCCCTGGGTCCTGACTCCAACTCTCCCAGCCTTTCAATATGGCTGCAGTGCATTACTGCTAGCTCTATGAACCATGTTCACTACCCCAGCTCCAGGGGTGCAGAGGTTCTGTGTTGCTACCCTTAAGCAACTTGCCACATGCTGCTCACAAACCCCATTTAAGTGTTCCATAACAGGAACTCCCGATGAGTCAGAGCCATTTGTGCCACAAGCATGAAGCAGGAATATGTCTCTTAAAGAAGATGCACAAGTTTTGCTGCTAGCGCTGAGTCAGGAAGCCTTCGTTTAAAAGAAGTCACACCTCTACTTGCTGCCAGGAAAGAGAACCTATTTGAAAATATCCAGCTACCAAGAAGCTCCAATTGATTCCTGCTTTTGTGGGTCTACAAATGCTTTATTTTTAAACTCTCATAGGCTTTATGTGAATGTACATTGCCGAGCGTTTGGTGTCATTATGTAAGTGGAGACTGCAAGTTTGTTTCCTGGCTGCCCAGACCAAAATAATCACACAAAAACAGTATTAATTACAATACTGGCCAATGGCTTAGGCATATTCCTAGCTACCTCTTACGTCTTAAATTAACCTGTTTCCTGTAATCTATGGATCACTATGAAGCTGGGGACTACTGGTAAGGTCCCAGTGTCTGTCTCCTTCAGCATCTACATGATGTCTTCCTGACTCTGCCTTCTTTCCTCATCTATCTCCACTTGGATTTTCTGCTTTGTTATATTCTGCCCTGCCATAGTTCAAAGCCACTTCTTTACCAGCCAATGGTAATAAAACCTATTCACAGCATACAGAGAGGAATCCCAAATCAAAAGATTTTCTGGCATCTAAATTGATAATCATGTGATTTCTATCATTGAGTCCATCTGTGTAATACATTACATTTACTGGTGGCTTTATGTAGAACGATTCCATCATCTTTGTGATGCTGTTTCATTTTCAATGAACATCATTTTATTGTAATGAACGCACAAATAAAATCATTAAAAAGAAAAATTGAAATGGCCTATCGTTGCCACACTACCCAGGTCTAAATTCTGTACATTTCACTGAATTGTGAAAGAGACAGTATAGACATTCTGAGGACATTCAGCATTGCTTAGGGCCTCACATTGTCACTAGCATATATCTTATGGCACATGCACAAGAAATAATGAAGAAAATGAGTAGAAAACAGAAAAATAATTAACTTTATAGACTCTTTTAGAACTCATGGATCCTTTCACCAGGTCATCACTTAATACAATCATTCTAGGTCTCCTTCTTTCCTTAATCCTACACTGAAGTTATACCCATTTGCTTATATACCTGTAGACATTATTGGATAGGATCTGAATATGATGGAAAGAATGTGATTTTTTATTTTCATTTTGAGATGTGTGAGCTGGTTTAATACTAAATCTAATAAATCTATCAATTTTCCTACATAATTTATGATGCCCTCTTTCTCTTTCATCAAATGATATGCCATTTTGCATATAAACACAAATTTATTTATCAATTTATCTATTTATGGACATTTAAGTGTCCCCATTTCCTTGTTATACTAAATAGAACAACAATGAAAGTGGATATGAAAAAGTCTTTGAGTATGATATGGAGTTCTCAGAGTATATACATGAGTGGAATACCTGAGTCAAATAGTAGTTCTATTTTCAATTTTACTGAGAAATCACAAAACTGATATTAAATTCTTTCAAACTCATTTGTTGACACCAGTATTATGCTGATGCCAAACCAGATGAAGATAGAACAACAGCAAAGGAAGTGTTCAAGTCAATATCCCCAATGATGCTAAAATTCTCAATAAAATAATAGCAAACATAATTTAATATTACATCAAAACTCTCTGTTAATTTGAATGGATTTTCATGAGGTAAAAGTATTAATTATATATTTTTTAATTGGGGCAGGTTTTAACAGTAGTGTTTGGAACTTGAGGCCCTTCCACAAGTTCATGGCCAAGCACTATCTCAGTATTCATGTAGTTAGAACATATTACCCAGAGCTGTATGTGAAATTACTAAGCTGCCAAGATCTCCTGACAAAATGAAATCTACAAGAAAAACATTTTTATTGGCAGCTTTTTGTTGACTGTTGCACATCAAGAGGTCCAAGCTTTCACAGCTTCAAGTTGAAGAGTACAATGGGACTCACACAGTAAGACTGGATCATGTAGGCTCCTATTAAACCAGCAGACAGAACACACATATTCATTTAGCAAATCTTAAAAGAGAAGGTGCAATATACTTTACATTCTGTATTGACTTTTTGAGTGTGAGACATGATTAAACAACTGGATACCAATCAAAACACATCAATTTAAATGATAAAATGAGATTAAATAATTTTATTCCTTATCCAGACCAAACAAAGCTTGGATAAAATAGAGTAATGATTTATAAGAATAACAGGTACAAATGACGGAAAACAGAGAGAAACAAAGTCATTAATGTTCTTGAGCCACCAATTTTGATTATACAAAAGAGCAGTGTAGCCTCTTAAGATGGAGGAGAGAGTATAAAAAGTCAGAAAAGTAGACACTAAGATCAGAATGTTCCGGGTAGCTCTGGACTCAGGGGAGGTTCTGCAAGGACCATGAATGCTATAAATATGTTGAACCCTCTGTTTGTGTCTATACAGAATAAGAACCATGGAACCACTAGAGCAGACCATAAACACAGAAAAGAAGACTTCAGGGCACACGACCAATGCTGCATAGAGTGAACCACCAATTTCATTCAAACCTACAGCGCAGCAGTATCCAAGATCCCACTTTCTTGTCACATTGTTGCTTTTCCTGTTGACAAGCATGTATGCAAAATGAATGGAATTTACCAACATGTACAATATCCAGAGGAGAGAAATGTGGCAGCCAATGCTCTTTTCAACTTTGATTTTATGATCCTTCCAACAGGAATTCCTGGGACTAATGGTCAAGGCCTGAAAGACACTCAAGAGGCAGGTGGTGCCAATGGAAACACTCCTAGAAAACCCTTGAAAGTACAATAGGAGCTTGCATCCAACATCATTCAAAAAATATTTGAATCCCCAAAGTGCTATTATTTGGGGCACTCCTGCAGAGAGAATGGTCAAGGCATTGGCTGCCATTAGGTTCACAAGAATCCAATCTGTGTGCTTTAATGTGCATTTTCTGTAGTAAAGGAGCAGATAGTAGAAAATTAGAGAGAAATTTCCCAGAATTCCAGTTGTAGTTTGTGATATAAAAATAATTCTGATTGCCAGTCTCCAGAATCCCATTCTGTGATTTGGATAAGTTTCCTTTGGAATATGTACCTGCTATTTTTCTGGTCAAATACTTACTGACAAATATGTATAGTCTAAAGTAGAGGAAGAAGTCTTTATTACATGGAGTACTGAGGGACTGAAACAAAGTATCTTTAAGCTCATTTATCTAAGGTCAGCCATGACCACTTAAAGAGACCTAATTCAGTAATGTTTTACAGGTGTAGTTACTTTCTATGTATGTTACAGTGAACATGCACAATACATCAGAATGTACATAATGATGAATGGACAGCTATCAAGTTTCATAGAAAATGAATCATTCAGAGAGATGTGATATTGTTCCATGAGAAACAATGAAAATTGGAAGCCCATATAAACAAATATGATATAAGACTTTAAGGATATATTGATATTTTCTAGTAATGTAAAATAAAACAGCTTCAATAAAGTTGAAAATAAATATGCCAATGTTATATGTATAGGTCATCTAAAAGTAAATATGTGTAATGAGAAATTTATACTACTGCTCAGACTATGGCTATGGTATTGTGACATGGCAAAGAGTTCTTCACCTTAACTCCAGTGGGGCCACCTATTGTTTAACCTAAATGAATTTGCCCTTTTCCAATCCCTCCAGGAAAATTCCCTAGAAAAAGTACCCAACCCTGTTCTACAAACTGAGGACTGAAATGTCCCATATTAATGCATGTTTTTAGCTTCTTTTAAACTACTTGGTTGCTTTATTCTCTACCCACCCCTGCCAATTGCCAACCAGTATATGCATGTTCTGCTATTTTTTTTCCTTGAAAAGATCCCTGTAGAATGTATTCCAGGCTGCACTGTGAGAAGAGTTTCTCTCCATATAACACCAAAGTCAATTTAATACAGACTCTCAATTTGGACTTTCATTGTGCTGAGTGATCTTTTTGTCTTTATGTTACAACAGTCTTAGATAAGGATAAATTAATTTTGGTACAAAATCTATTAGAATGATACTTTATGTGACAACTTTCATCATGTTAAAGCATACCCTTATGAATATCATACCACATAGACACAGATGTGTGCACATGCATATCAGGGCTGTTAGAGGGAATGGAATATGCAGTATGATGAACTGTCAAAGGTTTCAAAACAGCATAAAACAAAGAAAAATGCTACCATAAATGGCAAGGATAAGGACAATATCTGATAATTGACAGATACTGGAGAAATGATCCATGTCTCTATTGAAACTATGTCTGTGATAATTATACACCACTTCATTGGTTTAGAGAGAAAATGATAGGAGAAAAGTCAGTTGGTTAGATAGTACATTAGTGCAGTGTTGTCAGAGTAAAATCTCAACACACCATACTCTATTCCTGAAAGAGAAGGTGTCTGAAGTCCTCTTAAGTAGGTGAGATACCCTTCGTGAAGTAAGCAGAAGTAACTGTGTATCAGTACCAGACTGAAAAATGCTGTCCAAGAAAGGCACCATTGCTCCATACAATCGTCAGCCATGTAATTCAGTAAATTCACCAATCAAGAACTGAAACAAAATGGATATTAATGTTGGGATATGAAAAAATTAAAACAAAGTAGAGACAAGGGTTGAGACCTTAGGATCTAGCAGATACTAGCAGTATCTTATTCTTCATGCACTGACATTGTATAATACCCTAGGGAGTGGCTACAGCAGAATGTAGAAAGTATTTTATTAAGTGATGTAAGTCAGGCCCCCAAAAATCTCTAGCATATATTCTGTCTCAATGTGCTTTCATTACTTATAGATGTTACAAATGTGTGTCTATGTTGGATGAATGTTAATTGAGGAAACTAGAATGGGGCCCATGAGGGAGGAAAAAGAATCTCTATACGAGAGTCTGTGGAAGGAAAGAAAAAACAGATGATATGATAATTGAAAGAAAATGATGTGCATACAAAAGGAAAGCTAGAATAGGAGGATAGTGATGGGTAGGAGGAAATGGGTAAACCAAAACACTAAACATGAAAAAGACATAAAGAAACCAGCTACATTTAAGCTAAAAGAAAATTTAAACAAAAGAAAATAAAAATGAACAAACAAATGAAGGTAAAAAGGAATAAAATTCAAAACTTGGACTTGCTTATACATAGACCAAGAACTTAGATCAAGGCCATGTCCCTGTAACTACAAATACTGTGGACAACTTCTTGCCTCTGCTTAAATATTACAAATACAACCTACATGCTAATAACTCCAGTCCTAATAATAACTTCTTTCTCACTTATGATTTCTATTGCTCTGAAGAGACACCATGACAGCAGTACCTCTTAAAAAAATTTTAATTGAGGTTTGCTTGCAGTTTCAGAGATTTAACTCATTATTTTCATAGCTAGAAACATGATAACAGCAGGAAGAAATGGAGATGGAGAGGTAGCTGAGAGTACTACATCTTGATCTTCAGGCTACCTGAAGTAAACTGCCTGGCACGTTTGGCATAATGTGTGCATCTGAGATAGACCACAAACATTATACCCGCACTTACACACACCTCCAACTAGTCCACCCCCTATGTCAACAAGACCGTACCTCTCGTAAATGCCACAATGCCACTCCTTATAGATCAAATATTCAAACACATGAGTCCATCCATGTGATAGCTATTCAAAGCACCACACCCCACTACCTTGGACCCATTATCTTGTAACAATAGCACAATTCAAAATGTATTCAGCCAAACTTCAAGTTTCCCCATAGTCTATCACAACAATGATTTGAATTCCAACGTTCAAATATCTCTTAAGATGCACGAAATCTCTAACTTTATTGACCAATGAAATGAAAATTAAAAATAAAGGTCACAGCTTTGCTTTATGTCTAGAAGCCACTACAGACCACAAGCCTAGACAACTTAGACAACAAAGAGGACCCGAATAGAGACATACGTGGATCTACATAGGAAGGAGAAAAGTACAAGATCTCTTGAGTAAATTGGAAGCATGAGAGTCATGGGAGAGGGTATAAGAGGAGGGGGAGGAGGGGAGTGGATAAAAATGTGTAGTTCAATAAAAACAATAAAAAATAAAAAGTCACAAATTTCACAGCGTGAAAATTTCACCATGCCCCCAAGCCGCCTTTTAATTTGCAAGGTCCTTGGAACCTTGCAACAGACCCTGCTCCAGTCTGAGGGTACCAGAGATGTGAGCCAGTGGCCACAGGGCCAGACACCTGGACACCCCACTCTCCAGGACCTTACTAGTGGGCAAGAACATAGGGACCCCTCTACAACTCCCTACTTTTCTTGCCAGTCAGCTGGGAGTATCCCTGCTGCTGGGCTTTCCCCCAACACACCCTGACCCCAAGCCCGCCTTTTGGCCTGCAGGGTCCTTAGAATCCTGCAACACAGCCTCTTCCAGTGCTGAGGGGACCTAAGAGAGGGCAAGAGGGCAGGAAAAAAAAAAAACAAAAAACCAAAAAAAACTCCCAAGTACTCAGTCAACCACAGCAAGGATTGGACCAAGACACCAAGACTCTGCTGGCTTTCATTTGAAAGAAGAGATGGGTAGGCACCAATGCAAGAACACCTCCAACACCTCCAACATCCTGAAAAGCAACATGGTAACACCAGAATCCAGCGAACACGCAACAGGAAGACTTTAACATTCTAACCCAGATGAAGTAGAAGAAACTGATGTTACATAAACTTATGAAAATTATAGAGACCTTTACACAGGAAGTGAAAAACTCCCTTAAAGAAATGGAAGAGAAGACAAACAAAAAGTTAGAAGGAATTAATAAATCCCTCGAATACACCCAAGAAAACCAAGAAAAAGCAATCAAACAGGTAAAGGAAACAGTTCAAGACTTGTAGACCAAAATGGAGGAAATAAAGAAAACAAAAACCGAGGGAAGGCTGGATATGGAAAATCTGGGTAAACAAACAGGAACTACAGAGACAAATGTAACCAACAGAATACAAGAGATAGAAGAAAGAATATCAGGTGTTGAAGATACTATAGAGGAAATAGACTCATTGATCAAAGAAAACATTAAATCCAACAAATTCTTTTTTTTTTTT
>PVIU01030912.1:0-15494 GCA_004026605.1 Ondatra zibethicus | reverse complement strand
CACCACCACCACCCGGCTCCTGTTTTTGAGTAGCATGTATGTATCCTAAGCTGGTCTCCATCTCACTGTGCAACTGACCCTGGATTTCTGGTTCTCCCAATTTCTGGGGTCACAGGTCTGACTGCCACACCCAGTTTATATGGTTCTGGGAACGGATCCATTTTAAGCAAGTGTCTTAGTCACTGTTCTTGTGGCTGTGAAAAGATATTATGACTAATGCAGCTATTACAAGAGAAAGCATTGAATTGGGGGCTTGCTTACAGTTTCAGAGGCTTAGTCCATTATCCTGCTGGGGAGCGTGGCAGCGTGCAGGCAGGTGCTGGAGCAGTAGCTGAGAGCTGGCTACCTCCGATCCGCAGATAGAGAGGGACTCTGGGTTTGGCATCGACTTTTGAAACCTCAAAACCCATCCCCAGTGACACACTTCCTCCAATAAGGCCACACCTCTTAATTCTCCTAGTCCTTTCAAACAGTTCTACTCCCTGGTGACTAAGCGGTCATGCATATGAGCCTGTGGGGGCCATTCTTACTCACACCAGCGCAGCAAGCATTCAACCACCTGAGCTGTATTCCTAGACTAGGTAGATTGATTGGTTGATTGATTTCATGTTAGACATGGCACCTAAGGCCTCACACATCAGGGTACTTTATGCTCCTCTCCTGAGCTATCTCCTCAGCTCCTTTTGTACTTTGTATTTTGAGAAAGTGTCTCACTAGGTTGCCCAAGCTGACCTTGAACTCCCTCTGTAGCCCAGGTTCCAGAATAGCAGAGACAAGAGACCTACACCACTCCCACAGGCCTTTTGAGGTTCTCTGGTTTGTTCTGCATCTATCCAAGGAGTGAGCATTACCATCTCCATTTTTGGATGGGGAAACTGAGGCCCTTAGACATTCCATGATGTACACAGCTAATTTTGCATTAGCAGAGATCACCTTGGGTCTTCTAAAGCAAAGACCATGATATTCTCCTCTGCCCCAGGATGCCTAAGCCAGAGACTAGCCCAGGGTCCGGCAGAAACCATGTTGGAGATTTTAAGAGAAAGGCAACAGCAACCACAAACTTCTATTTCCTGGTCCAGAATAGGAGGCAGACTATAAAAGGATGAGGAAACATGGCAGTTTGTACTGATAATCCCAGCACTTGGGCTGAGGCAGGAAGATTAAGACCTCAAGGTCAGCCTGGGGAAAGACCAGAGTTGAGAGCTGAGGGCTGGGAGGATCTGAGAGCCACTGAAGGGACTCACTGCGGGCTGGGGATGTAGGCAGAGTGCTTACCTTGCGTTCCTGGTACCCTGTGCCACATGGTGCGGTGTGGAGGCAGGAGAGCCAGTCTAAGATAGCTTCAGCTATATAGTGAGTCTAGGGACAGCCTGAGCTACATGAGACTGTGTAGGGCATAGAACAGAAGGAAGAAGGCTGGGGTACACCTTGATACTCAGCCCTGCCTTCTCCCCCCTCCCAGGTGTGCGAGCTGGATATCATCTTCAACTTTGAGAAAGCCTACTTTATCCTGGATGAGTTTCTGATGGGTGGGGACGTCCAGGACACCTCCAAGAAGAGTGTGCTTAAGGCCATTGAGCAGGCCGACCTGCTACAGGAGGTACGAGCCAGGGACAGTGAGGAGGAGGAGGAGGAGGAGGAATACTGTGGCCGAGGGGACTTCCCCTCCCTCGGACACCTTGCCCCTTGACGAGTGGGCCCCCTCCATCACGCCCTGCTGTCTGACTTGTCCTAAGTCCTGAGCCCCTGGACAGTTCTTCCCTCTTTCATCCTGAGCTCTGGCCTCTTCCCCAGACTCAAGACGGCTGCCTTCTTCTGGCCCCATTTCCTTTGACTTAATGATTCTCTTGACAGTAAGGGCTGTTTAGAGAATTGGAGAGTGGTTCATGGTAGATAAGCCTTTGCTTCCTTGATTTCATATCTATTTCGCTGTCTCTGCTGATGGAGCCAAGGGCCCTGATCCCTACTTGGCCTGCTTGTGTGAGGGGGGTGTGGAGGCCGAAGGTTGAAATTGGGTCTCTTCCTCAGCCACTCTCTACCTTTATTTCTGCAGAGAGTTTCCCACTGAACCTAGAGTTCATTCAGCCTAGCTGGTTGGCCACTGAGCTCCAGGACCTGCCTGTCTGTACTCCTTCCCGCCCACTCCCCCATGCCAGGCTTTTATGTGGTTGGTAGGGTCCTGAACTCAGGTCTTCATGCTCACGTGACAGTACATTAATGACGGGGCAGTCTCCTCAGCCATGCCTGATCCCCACTTTTAACAACATGTGTACCCACATACACATGTATACACACATAACACGTGTAGACACACATACACACACCCCGCTGTTGCTCAGGCACCGACGGCTGGGGGGGCCTGACTGGCCCACAGGGTATCTGTTAGCTCTCCCTGCTATCTGTCACACACCCTCTACCGTTGCTGCTGCTGAGCCTTGGTGCAGGGAGATGAGTCACCAGGGCTCCGCAGTGACAAGCAAGCCAACTTGAGCTGGCTTTGAGGAAGGGGAGAGATGGGGGTGATGAGGGAGGTTGGCTCTCTAGGGGAGACATGGTGGAATGAAACGAGGTAAGCTCGCTCACTCACGCCCTCACACATGCTGATGCATGCATGCCCCCTGGTCACTAAACTTCTCTTCCCCGAGGAGTCTGCGACCAGTGTCTTGCTGGCTTCACCACTCTAAGAGGCACAGATCAAGCGTCCATGCTCCCTGTCTCCTGGAAGTCGGGGTACCTCTGCATCCTGCCCCAGCCATTTGGTTCTGAAGCTGCACACCTGCTCCCCGAATCCAGAGCTTTAGATTCTGGGTGGCGATGCACTTGGCATCCACCCCTCCTCACCACTGTGGATGCTGGGAGTGGTGTCATGAGGCCTGTGAGCCCCCTTCAACTGAGGGCTCACAGTGCTCCAGACTTGGGCTCACATCAGCTTCTCTTCCCCCACCCCCACGTGTCTGTGCCTCCCCTGACTCTGATCCCTTCATCTTGCCCCCCCTGTCTGCCCTTCCTGGTGTCTCTGCGTCACCCTTGTCTGTCTCAGGAGGATGAGTCGCCGCGCAGTGTCCTGGAGGAGATGGGCCTGGCATAGCCCCGCCAGCCGGGGACCCTGTGGGACTGGGGAAGCCGAGACAAGAGCAGCACTTGGGGGTTGTTTCTCCCACCTCTCCCCCAGGCCCCTTCTCTTGGTGGGAGCCGGCTGCTTTTCCTCGGCCACCTCACCTTCCTTGGAAGGAGCTGTGGCTCCCGCCCTTCGTTCAAACATTCCCTCCCTCCACCCTCTACCTTTCCCAGTGGAGGCTTTAGGAGTAGGAAGGCAGGAAAATGTGACCTGGATGGGGGTGCTGAGTGGCTTACATCCCCTTCCTCGGGAGAACCAATGTTAACCCCAGCCATCCTCCATCCTCCCCTGTCCTTTATTGCTGTAAATATATAAATATGTCAGGTTAAAGGGAAAAGGTTTCCAGGGCTCTTTTCTCCCCTCTGCCCCAAAACCTACCTCCACCCCTCCCCATAGCCAGCCAGGGCAGCTTCTCTGCCTGGGAGGGGTTTTCCCTCTCCTGCCCCCACTTCCTGCTGGGCTCCAGTGTTCAGCCAGAGCCAGGGAAGGAACCACCAAGTTAATGTTTTTCTAACCTTGCCACCTGGAGGGAAGGGACAGTTGGGGGAAGGGCCTGCTTTCTGGGACACTGGCCCTAGCCCCTCCTCCACTCCAGCCAAGCGGGTAGAGTGGGCCAAGCGGCTGCCTCTATTTCCTTTCTTCTGGAATAAAAGGAGCAAGTGTTTCTGGACTTGGCTTGCCTCTGTGTTTGTTGAAGCAGATTGATGCCCACCCTGAGGTCAAGGGCAGCTTCCTGCTAGTGTCTTCCTGGGACCTGGGTCACCATGGTTAAGAAGAAAAGCTAAAAATAGAAGATGCCCAGTTGAATGACAGCTGGAAAACAGGTTTTGTTCCTGTTTTGCTTTATGTTCTGGGATAATCAAACCCACGGCCTTGTGCGTGCAGGGCAGATACTCTGCCTCCTGAGCACTTAGCCCTCTATTGTTTTGTCTTGTGTTTGGAGACATGGAGTGGCCTGGATCTCAGTGATGATTCTGCTGCCCATACCTTCTGGATTCTGGGATTTCAAGCATGTGCCAACCACACCCCGAAACAACAGATGCATTTGAAGTTTCTTTAAATTTTAAAACAGGATCTCACGTAGTCTAGGCTGGCTTCAAACTCAATATGGATGGGAGGATAAACTTGTCATTTCTGATCCTCCTGCCCCTACTCTAGAAATGCTGTGGTTGCAGTGTTCAACAGCACATTCTGTTTTATGAAATGCTTCATACATGCTGGGCAAGCACTGGACCAACAGAGCCACCTGCCCAACCACAAGAGTTGATTTTGTATTTTGCAATAATAGGAATCAGAACCCTGGATCTCTTACATTTGAGGTTAATGCTCTATTGCTGAGCCACAGCCAAAGCCCCAACAGATAAATTAGTAAGTGTGTCCCATGCACCATGAAGAGGTTATTCTGGGGGTGGGGGTATCTATTGCTCATCTGGAATTGAAGTTTACATGAGTGTATTGCTCTGTCTGGTGGCCCTGCCCCACACACTGCCTGTGACTGCACACATACCTGGGGAAGGACAGGCCTGAAGTTGTAGGTTCTCTCTTCTGAGATGTCTGCATAGAGAATTTCCATTTTCATTTTGTTTGGGGAGGTAATTGAGAAATGGTTAAAAGCAAGGTGTGTGGGGGTCAGCTCCTCCCCAAGTTTCTGGGAATTCAGGGGGCCATGAAGGGAAGCATGGATGACTTGGGGTGGGGGGAACCTCCCAGATACCCAATTAGGAACATCTCTCAGGTGGTACCTTTTTTCTTTTGAGTTCTAGAAATTTGCTCATCCCAGACAATTGGCTCTTTTGTTTCTTTTTTGTTTTGTCTTTTTTTTTTCTGACCCTTATGAACTCACTTTATGGGTCTAGACCTAGGCCAAGTGCATACT
This sequence comes from Ondatra zibethicus, assembly GCA_004026605.1. Taxonomy (NCBI): domain Eukaryota; kingdom Metazoa; phylum Chordata; class Mammalia; order Rodentia; family Cricetidae; genus Ondatra; species Ondatra zibethicus. The sequence goes on along the minus strand of PVIU01030912.1, from coordinate 10,500 downwards.
AGGCAGGCACTCATACCAACTGAGCCATGTCCCAACCAAACGTCTGGTCCTTGTTGGAGTTCACTCTTACCTAGGTCAAAGACTAGGAATTATGATTCAGTTTTGGCACAAGGTGGTAGTGGAAAGCAGAGATTGAGATTCTATATTGCTTTGGTTTTTATTACATTTATTTGTTTATCTGTCCTGTGGGTGGGTGGGTGTGCCGGGGTGGGCATGTGATAGTCAGCCCTCCCCTTCCATCATGTGGAAAGAACCCTGGTGTCACACTCTTGTCACCCATGGCAACATGCCTTTACACACTGAACCACATAGGTATTTCTAGGTACAGCTTCACACCTTTCTCCCACCCAGCTCTGGCTTTGGTCAGAGAGTCAGGTGATGACAGCGCTTCCCTCACCGCCCCTTGGAGAGGACCACGCAGGCCCAAGGGGACTGGTGAATAACAGAAAACAAAGTCCTCTAATAAAATAGTCCCTTTTATTTCTTAGCAAAACTATTTCCTCCGTGAGGGGTATTTACAACAGAGAAGGGCAGGAAGTGGGGAAGTTCACAGCGATTTGGGTAAGGGGAGGCTGGGTGGGGGGGCCAAGGCTGGGAGACAGACACTTCACACGATTAATTAGAACAGATTTTCCCGTTTGGGACCGGCAAAACTAGATGGGGTCGAGGCCCCTGGAGGAAGTGGGGGTGTAAGGGGACCCGCACAAAACACCCACCCGCCTGGGATGGCCCCGGGATCGCCGGTGAGTTTCGGGAGTTCTGGACTGCAGACCAAGGGGTAGTCTGACAGGTCCGGTCCCGACAGAACTCGGGGCGGGGTCACGTGGGGCGGGGCCGGGCGGCAGCCGAGGGGCGGAGCCGGGGCGCATGCAAACACCGAGAGGGAGGAGGAGCGACACGGAGGGGGGCGTGGTGGCGCGCCCAGCTGGGGGCGGGCGCGCGGGGGCGGGGCCGGGGCGGGTCACGGGCGGCGCAGCAGCACGTGCTCAATGTAATTCTCCAGCTCCTCCTGCTCCTGCAGCCGGCGCTCCTCCGCGTCAGCCTCCTCCTGCGCGCGCCTGGCCTGGGCCTCCAGGTCGGGATGGTGGCGCGCAGGTGGCAACGCGTGGTGGAAGTGACGGCGGCGGGAGGATGCGGGTGGCTGCAGTGTCCGCGGCCGAATGTAGTTGGGGAAGGGGTGATAGGGCCCCGGGGGAAACACCTCATCCTCCTCCCGATCCCAGGGTGGGAGCACTTCGTTCCAGTCTGGCAACTCATCCCGGGCCGGGGCGGGAGGTGGGGGCGGCGGGGAACGGACATGAGTGGGGGCTGGGGCAGCCCGGGGGGGCGGCACCGGCTCGGGAGGGGCGTTCTTCTTCCGCTTCCGTTTCTCCTCCACCTCTTCGATGATGCTGACCACATCGTCGGCTGGCAGGTGGAGTTTGGTGGACAGTTCAATGAGGCTATCGATCGTCTGCGGATCCATCTCCTCGTCGTCGTCGTCCTCTTCCCCTCCCTCCTCTGCCCCCTCTACATCCTTCCGCCGATGGCCTGGCGCCTCCTCCTGGGAGCGCTTGTCCTCGGCTCCGGCTTCCCCGTCCTCCTCCTCGGCGAACAGGAGCGCGTTCTGCCGCGCCCTCTCCGCCTCCTCTGCCTCTGCCTCCGCCTCCGCCGCCTCCTCATCCTCTTCCTCCAGCTCGTCCTCCCCACCACCGCGTCTCTCCTGCTCCGCCTCCTCCTCCCTATCGCTCTCCCGCTCTTGCTGCGTCTCCTGCAGCCCGCGACCCCCGAGATCGCGCTGCCGGGCTCCGCCCTGCAGCAGATACTGGAGCAGCAGGTCGGAGGCGAGGTCGGCCAGCCGCTCTTCTTGCGCCGCGGCCTGCCGGGTGGCCTCCGCCTGTCTCCTCCCCGCCTCTACCTGAGCCAGCCCTTGCTGAAGCAGGCGCTCTCCAGCCTCGGAGCCGCCCAAGAGTGAGCCCTCGAGCCGGCGCACCTTGGGGAAGGGGGCACCCAGGCTTTGGTACGCCTTAGATAAGGGTGTCAAAGTCTCACCTAGATGTGTTTTAGGGGAGGCCACCCCTTCCCCGAACTGATGGGTTTCGGGAAGGGGAGCACTGTCGGGCATTCGAGCCTGGAATTGCGAAGGGACCGGGGGTGGCAGAGGAGCGCGCTCCGGGACGCGCGCCTGGAACTCTCCCCAGGAAGCGCGCCATACGCGCTCTGGCCCGGGGCTCTCCAGATTGACTCGGGTCAGTGTGTGCGTGCGGGTTTCCGTCTCTGCTGCGGTCGTCTCTTGCTGGCGCTTAGCATTGCTCGGACTGAAATCTCGAAGTTCTTGGAGCAAGGATGCTAGCGCCTCCAGCTCTTCTGAGCGGTCGTCGGCCTCGGGATCGTTGTCCTGAGTCTGAGGGCGAGGGGGGGCTGCAGCGGGCACTTGGATTTCTGGTGCCGGGAGGCTATGGGTCTGACTGCGCACGGACTCTGTCAACAGAGCTTCTGCTGCTTCTTCGGGTGTTCCCTGCTGGGAACCTCCTGGGACCGCCGGGGGCGAGGCCGGACGGTCCAGTGCCTGCAACAGTACCGCGGCCAGCGCCCGGGGATCCACACCCTGGAAGAGCTCTCCCTGGTCCTGAGGCTCGGAATTCCGAGCGGCTCGGACCTCTGGGACGCTGTCATCCTTTGGCCGGGACACTGCGTCCTCAGCTACCTGCTCTTTATGCTCTGAGCCGAGGGGAGGAGGATAAGCATCGGAGCGCCCGGGGGGCGCTGCTTCCAACCCCTGGATCAGTATAAGGAAGCAGAAGAGGACGGATGCCGGCAACGTGAGGGTTTTCATGACCAACGGGCTGCCAGAGACTGAAAAATAGAAGAAAGCAAAAGAAATAGAGGATTTCTGTAAGAATTCCCCGGTTTCTATTTCTGCATTCCCTTCCCCCACCTTTAAGCAGGAAATCCGGGGTTTCCCTCATTTCTCTAACCTTACCCGAAGAGAACACGTTTAGCAGAGAACAAGAAAGATGTAGTGATCTCTGGAGTCGTGCAAATGAAAAATAACGTCCGCAATCCTCGTTCTGGGTGCCCAGTGCCTCCTGTCTCCCTCTTCCCTAAGTCATCTCTCAGCCAGCGCCCGCGTACAAGGATAAGCGGGGGGGGGGGGTATCTGTTCCCTCCCCACAGGACTCCCCGGATGGTGCGTGGGCGACTTCATCAGCAATAGAAAAGCAGAGACTCCCCCATTTACCAAAGACCCTTCCCGGGGGCACCCCGCTGTGCTCTCAACACCCCACTCCCTTCACGCCCACGACTGAAGAGGGTTGGAGGAATGGACATGGGAGTATTTACCAGCCGGTGTCACGACGGCGGAAGGTGGAGAGGAGTGTCGGGACAGGGGGAAGACCGGGACCCGTCCGCCTTGCCTCCGTCCCGCGGCTGGAGTGTCAGCGACGGTCGAGGGCTGGCGTTCTAGGAGCTGGGCTCAGCTGGGTCAGCAGCAGCGCTCTCGCTCCGGCTTCAGCACGCTGGACAGCGCCCGCGTCGCCGCCTTATAAAGGGGAGCGCGCGGGGTCACGTGGGCTCGCCCCGCCCCATTGACGTCAATGTTCATTCATGGGGAAGCGGGCGGGTGCCCGGTGGATGGTGGACGTCCAGTGATTGGAGGATGAGCGTCGCTCCCGGCCTGCGCGTGCGCAATGAGGCCCTCGGCTGGCGGGGCGTGCGCTAGCGGAGCTCCGGGAAATGAATGAATGAATGAATGAATGAAATGTCGAGGCGGGCGGGGCAGGGGGCTATGAATGAATGAAGGAGGGACGAGGAGAAAAGGATGAATGAATGAATGGAAGAATGAATGGAAGGGTGGGTACAGAGGAGCCAGAAGGCGGGAGGGTGGGTTACAAAGCAACTTGCGGCGCAGAGCCCGCGTTGCTGAGCAGAATAGGCTAGGAAGAGGGCACCGCCAGCATCTAACTGGGCGTCAGTAAGAGATCAATACTGGGTGAGGGGACGGTAAGGGCTTGAAAGCCGGGGAGGGGGGCGAGCTCCCTACTCCGCCGCCACAGCGTGGTCCACAGGGAGCACGCCCAAGGACGACGTGAACCTGAGAGGAGGGAGTGGATCTGCGGTGCGGAATGCCCGCCCAGGGCCAGGGCAGATGGGTGGATATTGCGGTTTGGGTAATCACCTTGGAAAGGGTCCTAGTCGGAAGAGAAAAGGGAAAGATTGACGACGTGTGTGCCTCTGGGTCGTGTCTGCTCACGATCGGTTCGTGTCTGGAGGGGGTGGGGAAAAAAGGTGTGTCTGTCCTTCTGGCCAGCGGACTCTGCTGTGCGTGTTAGGGGTCCCTGTTGTGCCCCTTTTCAATTCACCTCTCCCACATCCTTCTGCTTATTTTCCTCTCCCCCACAGCCCCCGCCCAAGGACATTTGGAGGGCGAGACCAGACCAGGTGGGGAGGGGGTTGAGCAGGTGGAGAGGGTGACTCAACTCCATTTCTCTCTGCTGCTTAAAGGGGAGGTCTGAACGCGACCGGATGGGGGTGCACTGCCACGTCAGAGATGGACCCTCTCAGCCATCAGACCCTTAGACCGTATCTCCTGCCCAGAGGGGTTGGGGCTGGGGGCTTGAACAGCTAGAGGTTCCGGGAGTGGGGGGCGATGACGCAGAGATTGCGCAGAAAATCTATCAGCCAGCCGGGTCCGGTGAAGGGAGACCAGACGTGGGCGGGGGTGGGATGGGAGGACGGAAATGGGGAGGGGGTAGAGGAGAGGGAAAGGTGGCCCGGGAGCAGCTACTGCAGGAATGAAGGGGAGGGAGGGAGGCTGGAGGGGGCTGCGGTGCAGGCGGAGAGCAGTGCGGGGGCGTGGGCAGGGAAAGGGGGGTGACAATGACACATACCAGAAACACAAGAACTGCGGACACAGGGGTGCTTATAGGCACACGAAAAGCCCCCCAGCACTCCAACAGTTTGGAAACCAGGATGGGTGTGTGTGGAGGGTCTCAGCCCCTCTTTCAGAGTTAGCTCTACCTTCATCCCACCATTAAACTGACCCTCATTCTAAGCCCCTAGCTCGTGCACGCGCCTGCGCGCGGGCATGGGCACACACACACACACACACACTCACGTGCTTTCCCTCTATAACCAGCAGTGGCTTCTCCCTTCCATCAGTGGCTTGACTTTCCCAGAAGAAAACCCATCAGCTCTGCGGAGAAAAAGGTGGGGTGAGGGAGGAAAGAGAAGAGATGGGGGCAGGGGAAGGGACGAAAAACCTGAAGCAGGTTGAAGGGGCGGGCTAAAGGAGAGAAACAAACAAACGAACTTGAGAACCAAGGTGACAGTATACACTCCGAAGAAGCGAGGGAGAAGGGCCTAGAGATCCCCCCACCACCACTGCAGCAGCGACGGACACTCCCCCCCACAACCATCCAGAGCCTGCGGCTAGAATCCCCTCCATTCCTCACCCCTCCCCATCTCCCTTCATCCGGAGCAGTAGACTAAGGAAAGGGTCGCATTACCTTCCTTAAGTAAGATCAGAAGGCTGCTGGTTCCGAGGTCTGAAGTAGGGGGGAGAGAGCTCGCCAAAGAGGGGTGACTGAGGGGATTGAGAGTCTAAGTTTGAGATCCTGGGAAAGGAGACAGATACCGAGAGAAACCAGATACCTGTGGGCTTGTATGCATGCACAGGCACTCTCGTGTGCGTGTACATGTGTGTGCGCTTCTCTGGGCAGAGGGTAAGAGACCCAAGGCAGAGAAGAAAAAGAGAAATAGGAAGAAGCAAGTGAAGGAATCAGGTTGAGACCGGATGGATGTGGTTCCAGTTTAAATGAGTTGGGGGGGGGGCTTCTCTTACCTAACCTGTGTGGCTGTTGGTGCATGGGGTAAATTCTAATCTCTTGGAACTCTTGGCAGACACCTGTGCTATTTGGGGTCTTTGAATGCTCTCAGATCTGGTGTCTGGCTTAGTGTGCGTGCCTTTCTGGGTATCCTTTCCTGCCTATTGGTGTGTGTCCATGCTTATGTGAACTTCTCTGTTCGGTTCTTGTCCCTCTCCTTTCTTCGCCTTGCAAATCTCAGGACAATAAAGTCTACAATTGAAGCCATTTGTCTGCAGCTCCTCCCCCCCAAGTCCTCATCCCAGGCTGTTAGGGGCATTCCCTATTTCTCTGTCATCCTCAAGTCCCCCTTATTTGGAAACCCAAGTAACTGCTCATAAACTCACATCTTAAGACCCTTGGTCGTCACAGGGTGGAGATGGGGAAGGAGGGCCCAGATAGCAGGCAGGTTTGGTGAGTTCATTTCATAGGTTCAAGCCCCTTCTGCCTTCATGCTTTTGGGACTCTGTGTCTCTATCTGGTCGTAGCTTAACTCACTCACATATCACATATACCTCTCCTCCCAGGGATGACAGATGCTCCTCACGACTTCCCCCTTCGTAGTTATATTGTTTTGTTGTTTCTGAGGCAGGGTCTCAAGTAGCACAGGCTAGCCACCAACTAACTGAAGATGACCTTGAATGTCTGCTCCTGCCTCCCCCTCCCAAGTGCTATGATTACAGATGCAATCCTCAGTGCCTGGTTTATTCGGTGTTGGGGATTGAACTCAGGGCTCCGTGTATGCTGAGTAAGCACTCTACTGACTGAGGTCCACTTCCTTCCCCCCCCTCTCCAGTTCTATCAACCACCTCTTAAGACTCTGCCGCCTTTACATAGGAAGAGATCTAGACAAGGGGCAGGTCCCTAGGTTGAGGGAGAGGAGGAAAATGGCAAGATGGATAATGACATGCAGAGGCAACTAGATAAGACACAGCTAAGGTGAGGTCACAGAGGGGACACCCAGTATTTGTTCTGACTTGTGTGTATGGACCTGTGTACTTTGGTCCTGGTATCTGAATCTCTCATGCATTCCAGGGGTAGAAGGAGAAGGTGAGGTTCAGCAGAGCCATGATCACAGGGTTGAAGGTTTGGAAAACCAGGGATGAGGGCTGGGGGAAGGGCATTAGGAAGTGTGGGAGAGGAAGAGCAGGGGCTTCGTCTCCCCCCCAGCCCAGCAGCTCACCCAACCCTCCCTTTTCCTGCTCCCCCTCCCCCAACCGGTGACTCACCTCTGCAGCCATTTATTCCGTCAGCCATGGGAAGGGATGGAAATAGGCAAGGAGAGGGCGCTGATAAGGAGACAGGGTCTCCACTTTGAACTAAAAAAAAAAAAAGTGTTAAAGACCCTTGAGAATGGTCCTATTTAGAGTCCATTCATGTCTTACCCCCCAAGCCAACTCAAAGCTGGGGAAGTCTGGGAAGGAACTTGGAGAGAGAGTCAGGGAGGGGGGCCAACAAGGTTCCAAATGATACATGGTGGGGAGGGGGATTCCCACTCTGATTTTTAATCCCAAGGTCCCATTCTATTAGACCCCCACCCAACCACTTCTGAGTGGGGGAAGGGAGACCCAGCAAGCCGGGGGAGGCCATTGCCGCATAGATGAGTCACCAAGCAACGAGGAAAAGAGACAGAGATGGGAGAGACACAGAGAGACTGTTACTTGAGAGACCTAGGAAGGGTAACACACCACATACGTTTGTGCGTGTGCACACACACACATAGATCCACACACACAATGAAGGTGGTATTCACAACTAACATGAGAATTGGGTGCTTCCATAATCTCGCTCCAACCCCCTCCAAAATCCACCTGTCACAGGACACGGTCCCCCTCTTACCGAGTTACTCTCCGACTCTCAGACACACCCACTTAACAAACACAATGTCACACTTAGCACAGTCACCCAGACTTAATGCTGAGGATGTACCCAGAGTGACAGCCCTTATTCCTTTTTCCTCCCAAGGTGGTGGGAGAGAGGGTTAAAAAAAAAAGAAAAGAAAGAAAAGAAAAGAAAAATAAAGAAAAAAGGAAAAAAAAAGCCTCATGGAACGTGACTTCAAAAATCAAGACGCAGTTTCGGGGACTCACAGCCTTCACTATGTACACGCGACAATACACATAAGTCGCCTGCCTCGCCATCCACACATAACCAGTGACATTAAGCATCCTCATAAAAAGAAAAGACACTTGGAGTACCTGTTTCAGAGGATACATCAGGTTTGTTGCCCCGAATACATCCCACCCAGACACCCCTTGGCTCGCACACGTATGTACAGAAACGCAGACACACAAAGACACCCATGGGCGCACTCACACGGACGAGAACCACCTTGCGCTGCCTCGCCCGCGTCCGCACTTGTCCTGGCGCCCCCGTGTGGTAGGATTGAGGATCGCAGTCTCCGCCGCTCTCGGAGCAGAAGGGGGTGGGGGGCGGTGCCCAGGTTCTTTTCACCTCCTCCTCTCTGTCACGGCGCTGCCCACCCAGAAATGAGGAAAGGCAGAGAACGTCTGAAAAGCACAGTCTAAAGAGGCGGGAGCCAGATGCCTGGACTGGGGTTGAGAGAGGCTGGTCTTGGATGACAGAGAGAACTTAGGAGACGAACCCAAGAATTTAGGAAGCAATTCATTCTTACGTCCAGGGGAAACTAAGGCCCTAGGCTAGCCAGGACACAACCTGGGTTCTTTCTTCTGTTTGGTGGAGGTGGGGGAGTGCAATGGACAGCATCTCTCCCCGCCCTTTGCTCCAGGAAGTCATTAGCCCAATTGCTACCGGGCTTGGAGATCCTCTTGAATACAGGCTGATGGGGGGGAGAGAGTCATCCTTCCCTGTGGTCAAGAAATGAAACATATACACACAGAGGAAAGACCAAAGATCCTTTATTGCCACATGGCCATAGTGGAAATGACCAGAAAGGTGGCATGGCCAGGCTGAGACAGGGCAGAATAGCTGCAACGGCTGGACTGGGAAGAATTAGACAGCAATGACTGTCCCCTTTTGCATGCACTGCAACCTCCTGGAGCCCTTCCCAGCCCACACTTTGGATTCCATCTCCAGCAAACTCTGTCCTGAAGGTAACATTTCCCTAGCAACTATTCCCTCGTCCAACAAGAAGTTCAAGCCGATAACATCGCCCAGAGAGAGATTCCGCGCATGCTCGGGGCTTGGACTGCTTAGGTTATAGACTCTGAAGAGGCTTCTGGCAACTGAGAGTGCCTTAGAAACCACTTGGATCTTCCTGAGTTTGTTCTCTCCCTCTAGTTAGCGTGGAGATCCAACAAAGGAGACCACACCCAATAAACACAAGTCATTTTTCATATTTAAGTAAAAAGAATCCAGAGTGAGGTTGGGGTGCAGCTCAGTCGAAAGAGCCTTTGCCTAGAATGCCCAAACTGAACCCCTGACTTCCATCCCCAGGACTTGTTGCGTAAACTGAGTCTCATCAGGCATGTCTGTAATCCCGACACTTGGGAGGATCAGTAAGTCAAAGCCATTCCCAGCTACATCTCAAATTCAGGCCCGTCTACGGGATACATGAGATGTTGTCTAAGGGGGTGGGGGGAGTCCACACATGGTTTAGAACAATGGTGGGAGACGGTTCCAGAAATATCATGGGATAGCCCTCTACTGCCATCAGGTTTCCAGTCCAGTCAGAACCGCTCGCTGGACGGAGCCTTGAAAAGCGAAACCGTAGTTGGATAAATTTTTAGGAACCGCCCCCCAAGCCCCCTTGAGCGGACAAGTTCAGAAAATGCCTCACCAGAGATAAGCACGGGAACCCAAATGGGGAGCATTAGAAATGTGTTTTATTTACAAAGTCTCATACACATTGGACAGTGGGTGAGCTAGAGGGGTAGGGACACAGCGGGAGCTAAGTCTTAGAGACGCTCAGAGTGGAGGAGAAAAACGGGCAAGGAGAAAGGCAGTGCCTACGAATAAAGAGAAGCTGAGGTGGGGGACCTGGGGCCAGCTCTGGGGCTTTAGGAAGGGAGTAAAGATAAATACAGGAATCTCCTCCTAGGGGCTGAGGGCTGCACGCACTTTTGCTCGCTTCCACCAGGGGGTGTAAGAGAGAAGCAAAGAAGGACGTTCTTAGCTTCGGGACAGGAAAGGACTCTGAAGGGGCCTGTCCTTAGCCTGGCACAAACTGCTGCTTAGTGGTCACGCAAGGGAATGCCTTAAATCAGGAGCTGATGTGGGCAAGGGCATTTTGGGGTGCTTTTAGCAAGATAAGGAAAATTAGGGGCTTAGGAATCAGAATCTAGGGGCTGAAGAGATGGTTCGATGGTTAAGAGTACTGGCTGCTCTTCCAAAGCTCCTGGGTTTGGTTCCTAATGCCCAGGTGGAGTCGCATAACCACCTGTAACTCCAGTCCCAAAGAATGCAACGTCCTCTTCTGGCCCCCTCCGGCACTGCACACTCGTTGCATACAGACATGCATGCAAAGAAAACACCCCTGCACATAAAATAAAATTACATTTTTTATTTTTTTAAAAAGAAAACAATCCTTTTTTTCATTATACATATCCAATCCAAGTTCCCACTCCCTCCCCACAAAGGAGGAGAGGGGTTGGAGAGATGGCTCAGCAGTTAAGAGCACTCTCTGCTCTTGCAGAGGACCCGGGTTCAGTTTCCAGCACCCTCATGGTGGCTCACA